>CAJHNH020003123.1:70000-81939 GCA_905116865.2 Candidula unifasciata | reverse complement strand
GAGATATCTTAGAAAGTTAAAGAGGCCGCATGAACGCTGACTACATCACCTCTAGAGTGTCGCAGCATGACGCTGACTTCATCACCTCTAGAGTGTCGCAGCATGACGCTGACTACATCACCTCTAGAGTGTCACCGCATGACGCTGACTACATCACCTCTAGAGTGTCACAGCATGACGCTGACTACATCACCTCTAGAGTGTCACCGCATGACGCTGACTACATCATCTCTAGAGTGTCACCGCATGACACTGACTACATCACCTCTAGAGTGTCACCGCATGACGCTGACTACATCACCTCTAGAATGTCACCGCATGACGCTGACTACATCACCTCTAGAGTTGTCATTTGGTGAATGCAAATATGGTTCTAGCCAAGTGTATTCGATGTGTCACATGCGTCAGCAGTCACTCAACACCCACCCCCCCCCCCCCACTCCCCTTTTTTTTTCATTGGCGTCTGACTTTCCAGTTTCTCCTTAAACCCTCAACCCCTGATCTCCTCCCCTTTTCTTCCTCTCGATCTACGCTTCCTCTTTATTCTTCGTAGTGATTTATGTCTACATATCTCCTTATATGGCGTTTGCTTTATACCCTTTTTATTCTTTTACACCTTCATTTATCTCTTTTTCGTTTTCAAATCACCTTCTTCGTCGTCTTCGTCATTATCACCATCAACAGAATCTTTGGCCACATAATCAATAGTGTCATCCTTTTTTCAGCCATCATTATCAAAATCTCTTTCATCTTCTTCACCTCCTCTTGTGTTTTTTTCCCTCTTCTCCCTTCCTCTCTTCCTGTCCCTGCTTATTCTCCATTCTATTCTTTCCCTGGCTTTTCTTCTCCCTATTCTCCTCCTCCTCCTCTTCCTTTTCCTAATTTGCTGCATTTCCCCCCTTATTTTTCTTGTTTGTGATGGTTTGTGTTGCACTAATGGTAGTTGTGATAGTAGCCCTGCTACTATTTCTACAACTGCTACCGCTGCTATGTCCACAACTGTTAGTACTATTACTACTCCTACTTGTATACTACAGCAGCTGTACTCCTATGCTTGTAACCTATTTGTAACTGACTCCACTACCTATCAACCATTATCTCCTAAAAAGTAACGCTGTCCTCAAAAGTTAACATCGTGTCAATAGGAACAAAACAAAATGTTAAACTCCAATCCATTAAACTCCAAATCCACAGACATCACCTACGTGCCCTGAAATTATCCGAGCTATATATCGAGGCGTTAAGGTGAAATACTGTAATTTCCCAGTTACTTTTACTGCTGTCTTCGTGTGTAGAAAATAATTAAACGAGCGGCTGTGACTCTCACTGCGTCTGTTGTTTACCGTTTCGTTAATATTTAATAAATTTAACCGCTTTGTGTGTGTTTAGCCGTTGCAGGTGTCAAGCTGTCTCGAATGTTAAAGGCACACCTCAATAGAAATGTTACATCCAGTGAGGCAATATGTTACAGAATGTGAGGGATTTGAAATACAATAAGGTGTGTGTTAAAGAAAGACAAAGTAGCTGTTATACGCAAAAAGCCAAAAACTGAAGAAAAAAAAAATACATTTTTAATACACTGGGGCAATGTTATGGGATTATGGAATATTGGTTGTATAAAAAGGGAATAAACAGGTGCCGTAGTTGAGAAAGTGAAACTTTGTTGCTACTTATATTTAACACTGTCTTCAACCCTAGTTGTACACTACGACTGTTATTTTCTATCGCACATGTTATCTTACTGCGTTTTTGGTGATTTACCTCTGGCCCGCACTGTGTGTTGTGGTTTTTTTTTTTTTTTCTGTCTTCTGTCTTCTACTTCCTCTTCGTCTTCTTCTTCGTCTTCTTCTTCTTCTTCTTCTTCTTCTTCTTCTTCTTCTTCTTCTTCTTCTTCTTCTTCTTCTTCTTCTTCTTCTTCTTCTTCTTCTTCTTCTTCTTCTTCTTCTTCTTCTTCTTCTTCTTCTTCTTCTTCTTCTTCTCTCTTCTTCTTCTTCTCTTCTTCTTCTTCTTCTTCTTCTTCTTCTTCTCTTCTTCTTCTTCTTCTTCTTCTTCTTCTTCTTCTTCTTCTTCTTCTTCTTCTTCTTCTTCTTCTTCTTCTTCTTCTTCTTCTTCTTAGTTCACACATGCAAGGGTGGCTGTCACATTGTAATGTACAACTAGTATGTGAAATGTATGCCAGTAAATTAATTTCAACAAACCAGAAACAGGTGGCATGTTAAAACATGCTTGTTAAGGGAACAATGGGTTTATTTTCGGTACTCTCAGAAGGGGTTTACAGACATCCACACTTTTTAAAAAAATGCTCGGCTCTCATATTGCAGACTTGGGGTTCGAATCTTTGGGAGATGGCGGAAATATGTGTGTTTACCTGTTGATGAGGCAAGATAAATATCGTGACCTGCACAGTTTGTAGTGACTGCACCAGTCCTTACCCGCAGGCTCCAAGACCCTCCTGTTCTATACCATAAAATGCGGTAGACAAACAGTAAAAGGACCCTTTTCCGACCATTTAGGCGTATTGTGTATGCAGCGCTAGATTTATATTTTACAGATCAATCAGGACTGGGTGAGTGTTGTGTTCAACCTCTCACTGATCGCCTTTACCTTCTATGACTATACCTCGTACCCATTTAAGAGTGGGTAGACCTGTGAGTCAAAGTAGCTTCTGAAATATGCTCTGTAACCGTTCTGAATTCAGTTTATTTTTGTGGAATTCAGTTGCGTTTTAAAAAAACCGACATTATAGAATTTGAGACATTCCCTTAAGGCGCTCCGGTCCCATCGTTAGCAGCCATTGAGAGTTACCATGGTACCAATAACAGTATGAAAGTATGTCTTTGCCCTTTGTTTTTCCTTAGTGTGGAGTATTGACCATATCTTTTGTCAGCCCCTGATAATCTAACGACCTTTACAGTGAAAGAGAATCCACTTTCGACACCTGTTTTCAATCTGTTTCTGACATGAATGGCACCCGGTGGCCTAACCTCTAATACGCTGTTTTATTTAGATTATTTACTGATTCTACTGGTGTGTCTTCACACATTTCTAATGATACATTTTCAGCAGCTAGTTACCTGTAATTGGACGGGCCAGCTCTACATGGAAAACGATTTGCCGTTGTAACTATCTCTGAGAAAACACTTAGCATACTTTTGACGTCGTGTCTATGATGTAGAAGATATCAATCAGAAATGATGAATGAATAATAACATAGACACACGAGTCAGTGATAAGATGTATGATTAAAACACAAAAAAGATCTCGTGTAATGTTACTTGCTTAGTCATTTCTGTTATAACTAGAGTATAGTAGATATCACTAGAGTAGAGATCGCTAGAGCAGAGCAGAGTAGAGTAGAGTAGAGTAGAGTAGAGTAGAGTAGAGTAGAGTAGAGTAGAGTAGAGTAGAGTAGAGTAGAGTAGAGTAGAGTAGAGTAGAGTAGAGTAGAGTAGAGTAGAGTAGAGTAGAGTAGAGTAGAGTAGAGAGGAGTAGAGTAGAGTAGACTAAAGTAGAGTCGAGTAGGGTGGAGTAGAGTAGAATACAGGATAGAGCAGACTAAAGTAGAGTAGAGTAGAGTAGAGTAGAGTAGAGTAGAGTAGAGTAGAGTAGAGTAGAGTAGAGTAGAGTAGAGTAGAGTAGAGTAGAGTAGAGTAGAGTAGAGTAGAGTAGAGTAGAGTAGAGTAGAGTAGAGTAGAGTAGAGTAGAGTAGAGTAGAGTAGGAGTAGAGTAGAGTAGTAGAGTAGAGTAAAGTAGAGTAGAGTAGAGTAGAGTAGAGTAGAGTAGAGTAGAGTAGAGTAGAGTAGAGTAGAGTAGAGTAGAGTAGAGTAGAGTAGAGTAGAGTAGAGTAGAGTAGAGTAGAGTAGAGAGGAGTAGAGTAGAGTAGACTAAAGTAGAGTCGAGTAGGGTAGAGTAGAGTAGAGTACAGGATAGAGCAGACTAAAGTAGAGTAGAGTAGAGTAGAGTAGAGTAGAGTAGAGTAGAGTAGAGTAGAGTAGAGTAGAGTAGAGTAGAGTAGAGTAGAGTAGAGTAGAGTAGAGTAGAGTAGAGAGGAGTGGAGTAGAGTAGAGTAGAGTAGAGTAGAGTAGAGTAGAGTAGAGTAGAGTAGAGTAGAGTAAAGTAGAGTAGAGTAGAGTAGAGTAGAGTAGAGTAGAGTAGAGTAGAGTAGAGTAGAGTAGAGTAGAGTAGAGTAGAGTAGAGTAGAGTAGAGTAGAGTAGAGTAGAGTAGAGTAGAGTAGAGTAGAGTAGAGTAGAGTAGAGTAGAGTAGAGTAGAGTAGAGTAGAGTAGAGTAGAGTAGAGTAGAGTAGAGTAGAGTAGAGTAAAGTAGAGTAGAGTAGAGTAGAGTAGAGTAGAGTAGAGTAGATGAGTAGAGTAGAGTAAATTGAGTAGAATAGAGTAGAGTAGAGTAGAGTAGAGTAGAGTAGAGTAGAGTAGAGTAGAGTAGAGTAGAGTAGAGTAGAGTAGAGTAGAGTAGAGTAGAGTAGAGTAGAGTAGAGTAGAGTAGAGTAGAGTAGAGTAGAGTAGAGTAGAGTAGAGTAGAGTAGAGTAGAGTAGAGTAGAGTAGAGTAGAGTAGAGTAGAGTAGAGTAGAGCAATGTAGAGAAGATTACTACCGGCACCATTGGTATTGGAACTTTGCGCTGGCTGCTGAAGATGGTGATGAAGCGCTTATGCAATTGCCCCGATTGCTGTGATTTAGTTCTTGAATCAACTAAACTCGCTAAGTGTTTTTATTTTTTTTATTTTCAGTTTCTTTTTCTTACTTTCTTTCTTTCCTTCATTCATTCTTTCTGTCTTTCTTTCTTTTTCTCCTCTTTCTTCACTTTTCTCCCTCGATTTTTTTTTAAACAATTCTTTCTTCTCCGTCTTATTTCACTAAATATTACTTAACTATATTGATATGATTAATTTGCCTTCAGCACATTTTTAGGATTGCTCCTGCATCATTTCACACTGAACATGCTAAGTGAAGATGCTGGGCATTTTTAGAAAGCCTAGAATTAAGACAGACGAACGAGTGACAACTGACCCATAAACAGGATTTTGTAGTAGAAAACGAAGTACTTTGGCTTCATCAAGCCCACGATATATAAAGTACACGAGCCTTTCCTTCGTGCTCCAGATTAGGGATTTACTCAGTATAACAGAAGGAACTGATGAGATGGTAACCCCGGACATCCTAGAGTCAGAGAGATAGTGTAAGTATGATGAGTGCATAGATGTGAACATGGACACACACACAAGGATGAGTGCGTGTAGTATGAGTGCATTTGTGTATAGGATGGATACATAAGACACAGTGTATGTAGGTGGATGGTACGGAATCACGTGTGGACGGAACAGTGGGAATATAGTTGTGCGAAAGGTACAGATGAATGAGTACATGGATTTAAATGTATTACGGTATGCATGTATATGTGGGTATGAGTGTGCATGTGTGTATATATATGAGAGCGTGTATATTTATATATTTGTGAGTGTATGAATGACAGTGCAATCAAAGAAACCATAAACTGTGTTGCTGTATGTCTGTTCATTAATGAGAACAAATGGAATGAAGGGTGTAAGCAGCAAGAACGTCATCAACACACACCATCCACCAAAACATGATACGTCAGTACCGGACAGGTTACATACCAGTAACGGGACATAACTTAAAAGTGACACGACCAGACGAAATTACAGACAAAGCGACACAAAACGCATAAGACATGGAAGAGTGAATATCACTACGTGTGGATGTACTCGTTTTTTTATGAATGTAAGTACAGGCATTGGTAAACGCATATGAAAGAGTTTGCGTGTGTTCGTAATGTCAATTAGGTATGCATACACGGATAAGTATGAAAGGACGTACAAATATGTAGTGTTGTCTGCATGTATGAGTACTCGAGTGCATGTACGCATACAACTAGTTGGGTGCGTCCATATACTCCGGGGATTCATAAACAAAACCATCCCACTCCACAGCATGCATACAACATACACATGACCGACAGGACTCATAACAAAAATATGACTGACAGCAAATAGGGAATACAAGTGACTTGATAATGACAGGATTAGAACGCATAACCTCCAATACCACCCCATCACTGGGATGATAGCAAAGGTTGGTAACGTGATACACATAGTCCCGGCAAAAAGCCACGCTAGAATCCAGCAAGACGGCAACGACGAGAATTGACTGAATGGCCTCCCGCTCCCCTCCCCCCCCCCCCCTTTCCCTAACTCTTTCGGATGCACTATGAGTTTAACCCCCCAACCCATTCCCACAGAGAACACTTGAGTTCGTTGCCCAACATGCCACAACAATTCTCATCGCCGATCATTTGGATCTCAAAGCGTGAGCTGGACGGTCCGGTTATATGGTATTTACGTACACCGGAGCTTAGCTATCAACACAACCCGATCACATAATAACAAATGACGACTGGACCCGCTTAAGACTCCACACAAACTCTCACACACATATCCATTACATGACTAACACGTTCATATTACAAGAAGACAACTATAAGACCACTATGGTCACACGCGGAAAATTTTCACATTTCGGAACTATTCACATTCAAAAACTGTTTTCAGTACTTTTTTGCAAAATTAAAATACTCAAAATTTTAAAACAATAAATGGTGGCCGAAAGGTCGTTGTGTTTGGAAGCTCGCTCTCCTTCGAGATACACCTAGCCAGATCAAAGGGAGACAGAACAAACAGGAAACACCAAGAATGAAGAAGGAAGACATACACCAGTGACAACAGGACGAGCGGTTTGATTCGGATGGAAGCATTAAGCCAGAAATGGCACAAACACCAGTATTCAGTCACGAAAGTGACGCAAATAACCCAGACCACAAATATAGGCGGAGACTGTTAGCAGCCTAGGCTAGCTAGCAGCAGTCTGAACGTGGTCGAGCTTTTCTTTTTTTTCTCTCAAAAGGACTTGGACTTGGACTTCCTTCGTGCTGAGACGTTACAAGAGTTCGTTGTAGTCACATAATGTATTGACGTATTGCCAAAGGCAGGTTCTGTAGTTAACAGCTCTTCAGATGTGGATCTATATATTCTTGAAAATTATCCATAATGTAAACGGCTAAATAGCTTTCACATGCGACGCCTAAGTATAATACTTGGCATTAAGTGACAGGACAAGATCACAAAAACTAAAGTATTGGAAAGAGCTGGTATTGCAACAGTCTTCTCAGTGCTCATTCTACGAACGCCCAGATCGCTGGATGACACCTGGAGAATCCAGGATAGCAGAGTTCCTAAGAACATCCTCAATGGGGAAATAAATGCGGGTAGAAGACGTCGGGTTCGACCTCTACTACTATATAAATATGTGTGCAAGAGGGACATGAATGATACAGGTACTGAGAGTGACTCGTGGGAGCAAAATACCATGGGTCGTGTTGTGTGGAGTGGGCACATCAGGAAGGGAATGAGAATGAAGAAAGAAATGATTGCAAAAGGATAAGAGCCAAGCCTCTGAGAAGAAACAGACTGAAAACAAAAGTTGACAGCAACGGTCCTGAAATCCCATGCCGTAATTGTGGAAAACTTTCCGCGGGCGAGTCTCGCTAGTCACATTCGCCATCGCCATAGGCTGTGAATTCCACAGCTCATAATAGCGCAATATAACACTGTCGTCTGGGAAGACGGAAATGTGCCAACCAATCATCCATACCTGCACATCCTGATGTAGCTTTTACAGGTGTGCTAATTATAAGATCTTTGAAGGTTGAACGAGAAGCAAGATAAGACTCATGATATCTCCTGGGATGATCAAAGCTGCAAGTAGAACACCCGAGGACAAAACAGGAGGACAAAGATTTACCTTCTATAGCGGTTTTTTTTTTTTTTTTTTAAGGATGGGTAGAACTTGTATCTCCTTGAATCGGTGGAATAGGCATTCAGAAGTTTGTTGTAATATTAATGTATTTTGTCTTTAATTTTTGAAAAAAACGACTCCAACAGTGTTAGCTGGCAAATAAGCTATTAAAACAGCGCACATACAAAGAGAAGGACATCTGACTACATAAACTAAACATAGTCCACTTGTTTACGTTAATGCGTTCTAATATTGGGATAGCTCAGAAGATATTTACGCGAGCCGTAAGTTGTTTCATAGGGTAATGAGATCAGATATGTAACAAAAGCTCGGATAAAACTAAAGTTGGGAGTTACCATGTTCAAACTGTGCAGCCGAAAATCTGACTGCAGTTGGACGTCACACAACCTGTGAGCCTAAGTAAATTAAAACGGAGTAGGAAAACTAAGAGGAAAAGTAAGAGGAGAATAAGAAGAAGGAAAATAAAGATCAGGGAAAAGAGGAAAAGGGGTAAAACCCTTTTTTTTTTTTTTTTTTGACAATAATAAAAAGAAAAAGGAGCCGGGGAAGAAGAAATCGGTAGTCAAAAAGATGCAGGAAAAGCAGGGCGAGGAGTGGAAGGAGACAGAGGAAAAGGAGGATGAGGAAGAAAAAGAAGAAGAAGAAGAAGAAGAAGAAGAAGAAGAAGAAGAAGAAGAAGAAGAAGAAGAAGAAGAAGAACAACAACAACAACAACAACAACAACAACAACAACACAAAGAACAAGAATTAGAATAAGATGAAGCAACTAAAGAATCCAAACCGCCACGAATTCCACAGGTCCCTCCTATCTTCCCTACAGCACCCGAACATCCATCTACTGACAAGTTAATCTATAAGCCAATATCTCCTATAAGACGAGGCTCTGACAAGGTTTCCGATACTCTCGGATGTTTTCAAAGAAGAATGAACATCAGCTATTTTTTTTTCTGTGTCAAGAGCTCCCTTCTCGACGGTTGGCGGCTATTAAGTTACGTCTGTCCACGGTCGGCTTTCCAACATCCGTGTTCTTGATAGCTGACAGATTTTGTAGGAGTCCCCTGTGAAATCCCATGTTTGGGGCTTTACGACAAGTTCTAGTCAGTTTTTATTTCTAGTTTCCTATAGCTTGTTAAAAGTAATGACAGTGCAGAAACAAGAGAGCTAGTGTGAATGGCCGTGACTTCATTTTCTACTTCCTCCATCTTCTCCTTCGGATCTTCCTATTCGTCTTCGTGTTTTTCTTCTATTACGCATCCTTCTTTTGTCTCCTTCTTATTCTATTATTACCGTTACTATTATTTATAATCGCTATTACTATTCGTTAACGTTCCTCATTCTTATTCTTAATTCTTCTTCGGTTTTTTTCCCCTTAATCTTCGCTTTTTTTTTCTTTCTTCTTCATTTTCTTCTTCTTCTTCTTCTTCTACACATATTACTACTACTACTGCTACTACTACTACTACTACTACTACTACTACTACTACTACTACTACTACTACTACTACTACTACTACTACTACTACTACTACTACTACTACTTCTTCTTCTTCTTCTACTACTTTTTCTTCTTCTCCTTCTTCGTTTACTAGTATATTAATGGTGGAATGGCTGGCAAGCAAAAATACTTCCAAAAAGTCTATCTACCAAAGTGTATGGAGCACTCGGGGCACACAAAAATCCTTGTTTGTGGACATATCAGGTATAATCACATCCGTATTTTTTTTTCTTTTAAATAATATGTAGTGGTTTCTGAGAAACATTCTCTTTCTATTAACAAAAGATTCATCTGAGAATACCCTATTTTTTTATTGGACTTTTCTTGTCAGGACGAGTGGAAGAAGGGTTCCGCTTACCAAACGCATGGCGAGTCAGAGCAACTGACTGACTGACTTTCTACCCCACTAGAATATCACACAAGCGATAAACACCCGATGACACAAAGTGCCACCATGTGGATAAGGATCGCGGTGGAGATGTCCAAGAAACCGCGTTCAGCCATTAGGCCATATTTATGGCTAGGTTATATTGCGGCCACTGGCAAAAGCCAGGGTAGGGCTTCAAATAACAAAAAATTTCGTATAGAAAAGGACGAAATACTTATTGCTAGGCATGGGTATAACTCAGAGCAACGAGGAGCACTGACTTACAAATGCAGACCTTAAACATCTTTCTATAGGATAAAAATAAATATTCATCTTTCTGAAATGTCAGATAAATAAAGGTAAAAGTAAAGTCAGGAGATGTGAACCAGCGTCTTTGCACACGGTTATAAACCATAAGTCTTCTGCCACCAGTACGGACAGCTGGTAAGAAACTGTCCGCCTGTGTCGCCGTCCGCACGCAACTCCGTAGCTACAGCGACGTTCCTCCTTTTACCTCAGAGTGTTAACTATGGTACCCATTTCCTAGAGGCTAGTTGAACCCCGGGGAACTGCCCGGTTTCGAACACCAGCCGTGGGCTCTAGCAAGTTGCAGCTGGATTTGAAAGCGAGCCTTCTATCGACTGCGCTAACGCGGCCCCCGAATAAGTAATAGGATCAGCTGAGCGTCAGATGAATGAAGAGCCCATCTCTGTTCAAAGCACATAAAAATACACAAACACACGCCTACACATATGAACACACACACACAATATACAAACATAAACACATGCACATACCCTCAGGTGGACACAAAGGCACAGATAAACACAGTGATATAATACATAAACACTCCAAAGCAGATACACAAATATATATATATATATATTCGCAGGAGAGCAGACACACACACAGACACACACACGCAGAGACACAGACACACACAAACAGACACAAACAAAGACACAGACACACACACACACACACACACACACACACACACACACACACACACTTGATTAAATTTACATCAGCTGTTGCAAAAATAATAAAATTAAAAGTGAAAACTAAAAAAAATCAGATGCGGCTTTTTAGCCTGATATCGAAATGAAAAGACTACAGCCTCATCATCTCATCTCATCTGGATCCGCTTGCAGCGTGCGGTGTCCACTGAAGTATAAATTACGGGAAACTGATAGTTTCTGCACTTCGCAAATGAAGATTTCTAGGTAACCTGTTATTCCCTCTGTGGAAAGTTCTGGTTGTTCTTGCACTTCTGGATGAGCTCTTCTCGACTACTGGAGTTTTACATTTACATTTCTTATACAGAACTGGCTGGCTCACTTGTTGCAGGCTGTTGGTTCTTCGAGTCTTAACATTTTGACTTTGAAGAAAAAAATTCCTGATTAGTCTCCTTTGACGACATGCTTGTTGGGTACACTGGGTCTATGCAGCCCTAAATCCCTACCCTCAATGCCCCCTCCCCACCCTCCCGCAACCCACGACATGGGACTTAGGAACCCACACGAAGAAAGTAACTAAAAAAAAACAAAAAATATTTGTGTCAATGTTTTCCTCTCGTTTGTTTATACGGATGACAAAAAAAAAAAAAACCATGTTACAATTAAAAACCAAACACTGACCACCAACTTAACATGTAGGCAAACACGTATAGCATCTTGACACTTTGTTTCATAAAAGTCTACGGGAGCCCCATTGAAATAACAGCCCCCCCCCTCCCCCCCTAATTCAATACAGAGGAAAAAAGTATCCCCTGAGCAACACTCCATCCTCTAGCTGACACTAGTATCCAGCGAGTGTCTTTACATCTCAGACCGAGGACCTATTAAGTGCCCTAATTCCAATACCAAAGCGACCGGTTAGAATCAAATATAGAATGTCAAGGGCGTGTCTCAAATTTTCTACTTTCAAAGAACCATATTCGATACCACAGACAAGGCAAATTTTCGCACTTGTACAAATACTGAGCTCAATCAATACTGCCCACAAACTCAATCTCCCCGACCTCTTTTTTCAGCTGAGGGAATGATCAGTGTAACAGAATCCCCGAGGGCTCAATGCCGATATTTCAAATTTTCCGCTCCCCATATGGCTCTGTGGCTTCTTAACAAACAGTCTAAACAAACATGACGTGAAATGCAGCAACCATAACAGACGTGCACTGTAGGTTCAGTAGCTCTTTTCTGGTGGAGATAGGGGTTGTGAGGAGG
>CAJHNH020003123.1:45000-65000 GCA_905116865.2 Candidula unifasciata | reverse complement strand
CATACATACATACATACATACATACATACATACATACATACATACATACATACATACATACATACATACATACATACATACATACATACATACATACATACATACATACATACATACATACATACATACATACATACATACATACATACATACATACATACATACATACATACATACATACATACATACATACATACATACATACATACATACATACATACATACATACATACATACATACATACATACATACATACATACATACATACATACATACATACATACATACATACATACATACATACATACATACATACATACATACATACATACATACATACATACATACATACATACATACATACATACATACATACATACATACATACATACATACATACATACATACATACATACATACATACATACATACATACATACATACATACATACATACATACATACATACATACATACATACATACATACATACATACATACATACATACATACATACATACATACATACATACATACATACATACATACATACATACATACATACATACATACATACATACATACATACATACATACATACATACATACATACATACATACATACATACATACATACATACATACATACATACATACATACATACATACATACATACATACATACATACATACATACATACATACATACATACATACATACATACATACATACATACATACATACATACATACATACATACATACATACATACATACACACATACATTTATGTGTGTCTGGGCACTGTATGTGTGTATAAGGAAAGATTGAATATGAATGTCCGTCTGTGAAGTACATTGCATTATTATATAGTGTGTCTAGCTGTTCATATTTGAGTGGAGGATGGTCAATATTTGTTGGCTGCAATAAATGGGCAGATAGAGCGAAGGAAAAGCTATCTTTCCAACCAAAAAGCTACTTCTGGCTATGTCAGAAAATCGCATTTTTTAAAACTATAAATGGTTGTTAGTACGTTACGTAAAGATAGCTCGGTATCTCATGAGATACGCCTGCCCAAACATGAATGGAGGAGGATCCACGAGGAAAATGTCAGGAAGTTACGGGTAGGAGGAACACATTGGTACAGAGAAAAAAAAAGGGAACTGTCTGTCTTTGAGGACAGGCACGGTAAGCCAGAGAGATGGCGCGCATTTAAGAATCTTAGTCACGAAAGTAGCGCAAATATTAGAATATTAGCCACGAAAGTAGCGCAAATATCAGAATCTTAGCCACGAAAGTAGCGCAAATATCAGAATCTTAGCCACGAAAGTAGAGCAAATACCAGAATCCTAGCCACGAAAGTAGAGCAAATATGCCATATCATTAAATGTAACTAGGGCCTGTTGGCGGCTTACTACCAACAGCAGGTTGAACGTGGTTGTGATTTTTTTTAAACTGAATGCGAAGAAAAAGTGGACGGCTAGGATAAATTGAAGGATAGATGCATGTATAGATGGATTCGTCAACATTAAGGCAAGCAAACAAAACGCTAGACATGAGGATTGATGGATGGGTGAATGAAATAATGAATGCTTAGATAAAACAAAAGTGACAATCAGACATACTGATTAAGCCGCAGACGGAAAAAGGGAAACAATAGCGACTTTTTAACGAACAAAGAATAGTATCGCACAAACACGCAGCTTATAGTTTAACGAAGAAAGCGTAATAACGCAGACACTCTTTGCCAACAGTTTTACCAAGAAGCTGTACTTACCCACATAGTTTCTGCTCACAGATTGACGTATAAGCATAATAAGGCACATACTCTCTGCTCACAGTCTGACGTATAAGCATAATAACGCACATACTCTCTGCTGAATCAATCAATCAGGTGCCGTCTCCACAATGAAGTTTGGCTGCAATGGATATCCAACAAGCCCTGTCTCTTGCCCTTGATGTACACTCACTCATACTGCTGTTCGTCCATCTCTTGATGTTATCCTTCCACTTGTAACGCTGTCTGACCTTTGCTCGCCTACCTTGAACCTTTCCCTCTAGGATGATCTTTACAATACTGTTATGTCTTTTAATGTGACCAAAGCATTTCACTTGTCTCTTTTTTATTTCACCAAGCAACTCTCTATTCATTCCCAATTTCCTCAATACCTCTGTATTTGATAGCTTTTGTTTCCATGAAATACGACCTAATCTTCTGTATATCCACATCTCCAAAGAATTGATACGATTTTCCAGTTGTTTGTTCATTGTCCATGTCTCTGTGCCATACAGTAAGGTTGAGAATACATAACATTTGACAATTCTCATTTTTAATGTATTGCTTATTTCTCTTGATGTCAGTAACTTTTGCATGTTGTTGAAAATGTTTTTGGCCATCCCTGTTCTATTCTTGACTTCTGTTTCACTTCTGCCGTCACATGTTTTTACTTGTCCAAGATATAAGAAATTTTTAACTTGTTCCAATTTCACCCCGTTCACTGTAATATTAATTGTTAGCTGATTATTTTCTTTGCTAAATATCACGCTCACAGTTAAACAGATAAGCATAATAACGCACATACTCTCTGCTCACAGTTTAACAAATAAGCATAATAACGAACATACTCTCTGCTCACAGGTTAACAAATTAGCATAATAACGAACATACTCTCTGCTCACAGGTTAACAAATAAGCATAATAACGAACATACTCTCTGCTCACCGTTTAACAAATTAGCATAATAACGAACATACTCTCTGCTCACAGTTTAACAAATAAGCATAATAACGAACATACTCTCTGCTCACAGTTTAACAAATAAGCTTAATAACGAACATACTCTCTGCTCACAGTTTAACAAATAAGCATAATAACGAACATACTCTCTGCTCACAGTTTAACAAATAAGCATAATAACGAACATACTCTCTGCTCACAGTTTAACAAATAAGCATAATAACGAACATACTCTCTGCTCACAGTTTAACAAACTACAGCATAATAATAACGAACATACTCTCTGCTCACAGTTTAACAAATAAGCATAATAACGAACATACTCTCTGCTCACAGTTTAACAAATAAGCATAATAACGAACATACTCTCTGCTCACAGTTTAACAAATAAGCATAATAACGAACATACTCTCTGCTCACAGTTTAACAAATAAGCATAATAACGAACATACTCTCTGCTCACAGTTTAACAAATAAGCATAATAACGAACATACTCTCTGCTCACAGTTTAACAAATAAGCATAATAACGAACATACTCTCTGCTCACAGTTTAACAAATAAGCATAATAACGAACATACTCTCTGCTCACAGTTTAACAAATAAGCATAATAACGAACATACTCTCTGCTCACAGTTTAACAAATAAGCATAATAACGCATACTCTCTGCTCACAGTAACAAATAAGCAATAAACGAACATACTCTGCTCACAGTTTAACAAATAAGCATAATAACGAACATACTCTCTGCTCACAGTTTAACAAAATAAGCATAATAACGAACATACTCTCTGCTCACAGTTTAACAAATAAGCTAATAACGAACATACTCTCTGCTCACAGTTTAACAAATAAGCATAATAACGCATACAGTTTAACAAATAAGCATAAAAACGAACATACTCTCTGCTCACAGTTTAACAAATAAGCATAATAACGAACATACTCTCTGCTCACAGTTTAACAAATAAGCATAATAACGAACATACTAATAACTCATACTGCTCACAGTTTAACAAATAAGCATAATTAACGAACATACTCTCTGCTCACAGTTTAACAAATAAGCATAATAACGAACATACTCTCTGCTCACAGTTTAACAAATAAGCATAATAACGAACATACTCTCTGCTCACAGTTTAACAAATAAGCATAAAAACGAACATACTCTCTGCTCACAGTTTAACAAATAAGCATAATAACGAACATACTCTCTGCTCACAGTTTAACAAATAAGCATAATAACGAACATACTCTCTGCTTACATTTAACAAATAAGCATAATAACGAACATACTCTCTGCTCACAGTTTAACAAATAAGCATAATAACGAACATACTCTCTGCTCACAGTTTAACAAATAAGCATAATAACGAACATACTCTCTGCTCACAATAACGAACATACTCTCTGCTCACAACATACTAAGCTCTGCTTACAGTTTAACAAATTAGCATAATAACGAACATACTCTCTGCTCACAGTTTAACAAATAAGCATAATAACGAACATACTCTCTGCTCACAGTTTAACAAATAAGCATAATAACGAACAAACTCTCTGCTTACATTTAACAAATAAGCATAATAACGAACATACTCATGCTCGCGTTTAAAACACACAAAAAGACTATTGAGGCATATACTCGAGGATATCTCTTAGAAAAAATATCAATGGTAAAAAAAAAATCATACAATTTGAGAACAATATTACTTGCTGTCCATCATTGTCTCTATTAGGTTTTTTACTTTCTTGTTTAACTTTTATGTCTTCCTGAGGCGGCCGTCAGTCATTTTGCCTCAAGATAAACAGACTGACAATCATTTTGCCGCAACAAAAACCTATTTCTTTTTAGGAGGGGATTTCTACAAATCATAACTTCAAGCGTTTCTTTCCTTCCTACCTGTATGTCTTTTTCTCTGTCATTCTGTCTGTGTCTATCTCAATCCATCTCTATCTGTCTCTGTCTCTCTCTCTCTGTGTCTCTCTCTCTATCTCTCTCTCTCTCTCTCTAGCTATCTGTCTATCCTTGTCTTAATTTTTTCTCCCTCTATGCCTCTGTTATTCTCTCTCTCTCTCTCTCTCTCTCTCTCTCTCTCTCTCTCTCTCTCTCTCTCTCTCTCTCGCTCTCTCTCTCATTATTTCTCTCTTTCACTTTCTTTCTCTTTCAGATGTATATATCTATGTCACATCACTTGTCTTGTCACATATTATTTATGTTTTAAATGCGTCTCTAATTATTTACTACTTTTTTGTCTACCAGGCCGGGCTTTGTGTGAAAGCTGCCATTAGATAACATTGCATTTGATGCGGTCTCCGATACAAATAAGTAGTAAATATTTAGAGACGCATTTAAAACATGGATTGAGACACCTTTAATTGCAGCCGGTGTGGAACTTGGCAAAACCGGATGACTGACTGGCTGAGATCCATTTGACTGTGACTATAAAGAACATTTGCCAGTATGTTAGCACCAGAGGTTAACGCGCCTGTTTTCCAAATATAATCTTTTGTTTTGTGTGTGTGTGGTTATTTAGTACATTCATATTACTACTACTACTACTACTACTACTACTACCACTACTACTACTACTACTACTACTACTACTACTACTACTACTACTACTACTACTACTACTACTACTAATAATAATAATAATAATAATAATGCTGCTACTACTACTACTACTACTACTACTACTACTACTACTACTACTACTACTACTACTACTACTACTACAACTACTACTGCTACTGCTACTGCTACTTCTACTACTAATGCTGCTGCTACTACTACTGCTACTACTGCTGCAACTACTACTTCTACTACTTATGCTGCTGCTGCTACTACAACTACTACTGCTACTACTACTTCTACTACTAATGCTGCTGCTACTACTAATACTGCTACTACTGCTGCAACTACTACTTCTACTACTAATGTTGCCGCTACTACTTCTACTACTATTACTACTACTTCTACTACTAATACTATTGTTACTACAACTGCTACTACCACTAATACTGCTGCTACGACTATTGCTACTACTACTTCTACTACTAATGCTACTACTACTATTACTACTAATACTACTACTACTACTACTACTACTACTACTACTACTACTACTACTACTACTACTACTACTACGACGACTACTACTACGACTACTACTACTACTACTACTACTACTACTACTACTACTACTACTACTACTACTACTACTACTACTACTACTACTACTACTACTACTACCACTACTACTACTATGCTAAGTAGCAAGTAACAATATACTACTGTACTATAAATAACATAGATTGTATAAACAAAAAGTTTTTAAGAGAATTTACAATTGTTAAAGGTGACCCTGTCTAGAATAATAATCTTATAAAGCCTCATTTCGCTTATCTCTCGAGTTTTCTTTGCCCGATTCATATATAATTCTAATAATAACATTGGAGAACTGCAGGTGCTATTTCTGTAGAATTTTGTTTTGGTTGGCACTTAAGAACAGTACAAACCACCGAGAATGTGACTGCGTCGTGTTACAGTTATGTAGGCGGCACTTCACTGCTTTAGGCACTGGTTGATTTATTTTGTCACCTGATTTTATTATTTATTATTAATCTTTAGATACTAATGATTTTTTTTTTTTTTTTTCATTTAATGGCATACTATAATAATGATGATGGCTTGACTTGTATATCTGGCTGACATTATGCTACCTTTGTCAAATATGGACTGTTATTGGATTAATCAATCAGCAAGTCGTTTACAGAACGTCGCTCTCCGCACGGCACGACTGGAAGTATCCCTTTCCCTAGCTAGATCTCCAGCCCCATGTGCTTTATTGAGCGGAAAATCGAAATAATAAAGATGACGTAGCGGAGGTACAGAAATAACAAGGAAAGATAAAGTTTAAAATAAAGAAAGCAGAGGGAGATTTAGGCTGTATCTTGTCATACAGTCTATTCAAGAGCAATGAATAAAATTGATCCGCAGTTAAACACGAATGTCCTATTGTTAAATGACACAGAGACTTCTTTTTCTTCTTCACTTTGTACCTCAGTGAAGTTTAGGGAGGAGATGTAACGTATGTATAATAATATAACTTATGCATCATCATAAGAGTCATCATTATCATGCGTTTTGTCGGCAAGTGAGGGTGTTGTTTTTCGGTATCTTAAACGATCACCCCCCAAAAAATCAGGAAATATGTTATTGTTAGTTACCATCCCCATCCACGTGGTATTGTCACCCAGCGGTTCTTTAATAACAGGTCACCACAAAGAAGAAATTTCCCCAAGGAATTCTCCTGGTCACGACACATCCCACAATTGGGGGGGGGGGGGGGTAGATTCAGTGTATCGTTTTGTAATATTGGTAATTATAGCCTTCAAGTACGACAAGGACATTACGTTATAATAGGCTGCACACAGTCGTGGGACCTAGGCTGCATACATTCGTGGGACCTAGGCTGCATACATTCGTGGGACCTAGGCTGCATACATTCGTGGGACCTAGGCTGCATACATTCGTGGGACCTAGGCTGCATACATTCGTGGGACCTAGGCTGCATATAGTCGTGGGACCTAGGATGCATACAGTCGTGGGATCTAGGCTGCATACAGTCGTGGGATCTAGGCTGCATACAGTCGTGGGATCTAGGCTGCATACAGTCGTGGGATCTAGGCTGCATATAGTCGTGGGACCTAGGCTGCATATAGTCGTGGGACCTAGGCTGCATACAGTCGTGGGACCTAGGCTGCATATAGTCGTCGGACCTATGCTGCATACAGTCGTGGGACCTGGGCTGCATATAGTCATGGGACCTAGGCTGCATATAGTCGTGGGATCTAGGCTGCATACAGTCGTGGGACCTAGGCTGCATATAGTCGTGGGACCTAGGCTGCATACAGTCGTGGGACCTAGGCTGCATACAGTCGTTGGACCTAGGCTGCATATAGTCGTGGGACCTAGGCTGCATACAGTCGTGGGACCTAGGCTGCATACAGTCGTGGGACCTAGGCTGCATACAGTCGTGGGACCTAGGCTGCATACATTCGTGGGACCTAGGCTGCATATAGTCGTGGGACCTAGGCTACATGCAGTCGTGGGACCTGAGCTACATGCAGTCATGTGACATAGGCTACATGCAGTCGTGGGACCTAGACTACATGCAGTCGCGGAACCTGTGCTACGTGCAGTCATGGGGCCTAGGCTACATGCAGTCGTGGGAACTAGGCTACGTGTAGTTGTGGGATCTAGGTTGCATACATTTGTGGGACCTTGACTGCATCCTGTCGTGGGACCTAGGCTGCATACAGTCGTGGGACCTAGGCTGCATACATTCGTGGGACCTAGGCTGCATACAGTCGTGGGACCTAGGTTGCATACAGTCATGGGACCTAGGCTGCATACAGTCGTGGGACCTAGGCTGCATACAGTCGTGGGACCTAGGCTGAATACAGTCGTGGGTCGTAGTCTACACTCTGTCGTGGGACGTAGGCAGAGGTTGTGGGCTATTGAGGTTGGCGTTAGAGCCAGATGTTTGAAGGGTTGTTAAAAGCCCTCACATCGGTGAATACAGAACACCCAATATCGCTGGCCGCTGACAAAAACGAATTAAAGACAACATTATTCTAGACCTCAACCGCTGAGATCACGAACTGACAATCAGAACAATTGTACAGTAGATCTGGAGAGATGTCGGAATGTGGCAAGCCTAACCATGGAAACACAAGACTCACTGCAAAAAACGCACGAAGTTGGCGGCGGCATAGAAAATCCGGCCTTAACACCCCTAAAATTTCGGACTGTACCGGATGTTGTGGATTTCCCAATGTTCGTGGTGACTTATTAGTGAAAAACCCATCAAGCTGTTTATTTCTTTGCCTTTCTCTTGCTCTCTTTCCGCTAACTGTGTCAGTTGTTATTATGCATTCCTTCTCATCATGGCATGAGAAACATAGACTCTCAACAGCTAACTGTTCTTTTACGTTGAAGACTTTCACTGTCTTCAGGGGGACTGCTAGTTTGTTTTTCTATCACCAAATGATATTATTTGCATTATTCTTAAAAAATATATTCACTGATTGTTTGCTCATTGTCCATGGCTCACATGCAAAGAACAACACAGGCTCTAAATAACAAAATAACCCTTTTTTTTGTGTGTGTGTGTCTTACATCAAATAAAATCTTCTTACGGACGAGTATCTTTTGCTAAAAGTCACTTTTGCGATGACGATTCCACATTGACAGCGCATTAGAAAGACCACGATAGAAGATCCTTACACCTGCGTCAAACGTTTCATGGCCAAAACTGGATAAAGAAGAGACTTGACTGATTCAAAGCGGTATAAACTGTAATGCTGGTTAAATGATTAGGTTGATTGAAAAGCTGAATTACTGATTTGTTTACAGGCAGTTGCGGCTTATAACTGAGGTTATCTTCTGCACTCGCACTGGTTGACTAACATCATATGGTCTGTATGCACAAGAGCGTCGTTTAGTAACACCAGTAGCCCGGCTCTCTAGCGTAGCTGGCTTAACCGGATTGGGCGGTGACCGGCTGACGAACTCCTTGTGGTCTGGGTTCACTCCGGGAGGGGGTATAAGGGGGAGGGGGGGGGGGGGTAGGCAGAAAAGCCACATTTTCTCCTAGATTTACAGTATTTACAATGAAATCAAGGCCGAAAGGTTGCGATATCCATTATACTGAGACTAGGGGTAAACAAATCATGGCTTCTGGATACTAAAACAAACCAACAAACAGTAACACCAGTAGAGACACACACAAAAAAGAAAGAACCTTTGTCATTTGAGCTTTGAATTCGACTAAAAGACCTCGTGCCCACCAAACACTTCTACGTAGTCCACTGCATAACATGTTTTTTAAGCTATCTATTCCACGAAGAACGTCTTAGTGCAATCCGTTCCATAAGATTCTATGTGTGTTTTAATAAGGTCCACTGAATAAAGTACTGTGCCTATTTTATTTTAACACTGTGCATTCCAAACAGCGTTATGTATTGTTTTAGTACATTCCACTTCATAAACTACTTCAGGTTTTAACTGAGCCCACAGCTTCATAACATTTAGGTAATGTCTGCCCATTAAATTTTGTAAATGCTTTAAAGTAGTTACCTAAAAAAAAAAAACATTAAAAACAATGGTGTGCATGTTTTAGAGTAGTCTGCTCCACGCAATGTTATAATTTATTTTAAATTGTTTACTATGAATTCCTAGTCTGATACATATAGGGTTGAGTGGTACTTGTATGAACAAGGTAAAGACCTTCAATATCTAGAAAGTATATTCTTGGAGGACGGGAGAATAGATCAGGAAATAGAAATTAGATATCAACGAGCCAGTGCGCTTATGCACAAAGTGATACCTTTATTTATACACCCAAACATAAGTATGAGCGTCAAGAAACAGATTATAAACACTATATTCATACCAACTCTGTTCTACCAGTGCCAGACTTGGACATTTTCAAAGGCTAACCTCCAAAAAATTGACAACTGTGAAACTAGATGCCTGAGAAAAGCCGCTAACTTAACTATATAAGCCGAAGATATAAATGCTATATTATGAGACAGGCTGTGGAAACAACACCGCCCAGCAAATACGTCAAGAAACCGTAGATCAAATGATTTGGTCATGTAGTAAGAATGCAGCCAGAACAGCTACCAACGTAAGCGCTACATATGGAAATGTCTGAAATGAAAGTGAGAGCTTGCACTAGGTCACTAGGAGAAGATGGGTGGATGATATTAAAGAGACTCTACGCCGAGGGAAAGACGAAAGCTATTACTCCCCATCTAGCAATGGATCGCAAACTGCCCTTCCCACTCCACCCCCCCCCCTTTTTTTTTTTACTCGCTTCCCCAACGGCAGAAAGGGACGTTGATGATGAACTGATGATTACTATGATCTATGTTTTAAAACAAGTTACACGGTAAGCTGCGGTACATGATTTGGCGTATGTTGCTGCACAAAGCGTTGTACATGCCAGAAAGTAGGCAAGTCAACAAAAAAAATTGGTGTTCATGTAAACCACCCCCCTCCCCCTCCCCCTCATCCTTCTCCTCCCCCCTCCTGTCTAATTCAAGAACCCTAATTTTGTGTACGGTTGTCGCCCAGAATGCATTGCGGTTAAGATTTAACAACAACAAAATCTTTGACAGTTAATTATCTGACAGTGTCAAAGACAGGCAGAAGCTGGTTGGACTCAAATTTTCCTAACAGTTCTCCACATTGATTTCATGTGTTGAGCCGTCTCGTGGAGAACCGTTTTGTGAATTACCACTAAACTACTCAGTCTTTAATTGTTTTTGTCTCATGTAGCAGTTATTTCAGAATATCCATATTAAGAGTTGTGTACGGCTGACTGACTGACTTTCTACCCCACCAGGACATCACACAAGCGACAAACACCCGATGACACAGGGTGCTACCATTCGGGTGAGGATCACCGTGGAGAGGTCCCAGAAACCGCGTTCAGGCAATTGGCCATATTCATGGCCTGCCTATATTGCGGCCCCCGGCAAAAACCAGGGTGGGGCTTCAAATAACAAAAAATTTCGTCCTAAAAAGGACGAAACACCTATTGCTAGGTGAGGTGTTTATTTAATAAAAGTTAGAGAAACAATGTTTAGTGTTTTGGAAGTGACTAATAAACTGTTAAGAAATATAGTTTCACACATAAAAAAATGATGGACCAGAAATAGTAAACGTAAGCAACATGAACTGTAGTGAAGAATAACTAAAGAGCTTATGGTAATTCCCTTGGAACCCTAAGAGTTAAGTGATGTCTGCGACGAGCAGAAGCAATAGGGTTTTCCAGAATCACTAAAACTCGAAGTTTGCGTAGAGAAAACACCGAAATTCTTTTGAAATAAGAATCAAGTAAGAGACGCTGTCCATGGATAGGAAACGAGATCAAGCAGGTCGGATAAAATAGATCTAGAGTGTCTTTGTACAGGAATCCACATGCAAGAACAATTTGAAATGATCTTAAGTAATAAAAACAAAGAATTAAATCAGAGAAATAAATGAATAATGCAAACAAGGACATTGTGGAAGATGCAGCTGGACGCAAAAGATATCATTTCTTAGGGTAAGTTGGTTGCTTCAGTATAGAGAAGAGTTTATAAAGATCAGAAGAAATCTAGAATTATGTTTGTAGATGCTAAAACAATTTTGAACAAAAAAGACATCACTAAATTGTCTATATCAGCGGTTCTAAACCTGTGAGTTGCGATACTTTTGTAGGTCGAACGACAATTTCACAGCGGTCGCCTAAGACCAACGAAAAACACATATTCACTAAAGTTACGAAGTAGCAAGGAAAATAATTGTATGGTTGGGAGTCACCACAACATAAGGAACTGTATTAAAGGGTCACGGCATTAGGAAGGTTGAGAACCACTGGTCTATATCATCTTTGAAAAATATGAGCTACAGTGGTCGATCTGAGACTTAAATGATAAAGAAGCCTCAAAAGGCAGAGTGGAAAAACGCACACGCCTAAAAGCAAACGTTTCCGACAAAGTCTTTCCTAGAGAATAAAACATGGATTCTACATACAATAAAGAATTACCGCCATCAAAACTACTAATTTTAAAGAAATCCTTCCTTTAACTCATTTGGGATTCTTTGCAAAATTAAAAGGTAATTTTGATACTGTCAACGTATTTACATCACCGTAATTCTCCTTTGTTAATTATTCACAAATGCGTAATATTTCGTTGTCCACTAATGGTGCAAACCATTATCCATTGATTGTCCCAATATTTTCCACTGATTATCCAAACTCTTGTCCACTGATTGTCCAGATACTTTCCATTGATTGTCCAAAATATTGTCGAAATATTGTCCAAACCATTGTCTACTGATTGTGTAAAAAATAAAACCTTTATCCACACATTGTCTAAATGATCTTCAATGATTGTCCAAACAACTGTTCACTGAGTGTCCAAACTATTGTCCACTGATTGTGCAAACAATAGTCCACCAATTGTCCAAACCATTGTACACTGATTTTCTAAACGATTGTTCACTGATCGTCCAAATCATTGCTCACTTATTGTCCAAAACATTGTCCACTGATTGTCCAAATATATTCCCCTGGTTGTCTGAACCATTGTCCACTGATTGTCCCAATATTTTCCACTGGTTGTCAAAACCATTGTCCACTGATTGTCCAAACCAGTGTCCACTGATTGTCTAAACCATTGTCAAGTGATTGCCAAAACCATTGTCCGCTGATTGTCCTAACCATTGTTCCAAGATTGTCCAAACCATCATCCGCTGTTTTTGCAAATCAGGGATTTCAATATTGTAATAAATGTTTTATTTTACTCTTTCAGTTATAATGTCATGTTCATTATCCACCCACTGTGGTTCATTTTTCCGGTACTCCACCTTTTAACGCTGTTTCCCATTGTCCATGTTTTCTAACTGGCTATTTTTTTTTTTTTTTAGCATTGTCGGCCAGATACCATGAACCTGATGTTTACATGTTTGAAGCCCTCTAATCTGCCAGCATTGTATATCCAGATTGTTATTGGTCAATCTCTTCTCCTCTTCTCTTCCCCTCAGCCGAACACTGTAGTATTGTTCTGGAGAGGCCAGTAGGTACATAAGTGGTCAGTGTATTAGCATCTCCTGTTTACTTTTTGTGGCTCTGCAATACATCATTTATCTGGCATAAACAACTCTATAAAAATACCTTGTTTTGCTGAAAGATAGCTAGAATTATACAATCCCTGTACTTTTCAATTTGTATTTAGAACACATCTTGAGAGAAATACTAGAAAATCCTGAAACATCTATATCCATTGGCGGAAGATCACCATGGAATTTACGTTTTTGCAGACAACATTGATATCATGGCTGGTTTAGAAGCAAAACTCTCAGAACTTACTGCACAATTAGAGACAGTCTGTGGTAAAATTTGGCATGGAAAATAATGCCGAGAAAAGCAAATCTGGTAAATAGCCACAATAATTAAGTACTAACACACATATAAAAGGCAAATACCAGGAAGACGTTGAAACCTTTAATATCTCATTTGCCACATATGTACCGATGGCAGCTGTACCAAAGAGATCCAGACCAGGCTTGATATGGCAACAGCCGCGATGTCCCAGCTGAATACGATATAGAAATGCAAAATCGGCATCGCAGTTGAGGACAATACATACAAATCACTGGTACTGTCTATTTTCTTGTACGGGTGTGAGAGTTTGACTCTCACTGTGGAAATGCAAAGAAGGATTCAGGCTTTCAAATGTAAATTTTACAGTGGCATTTTACAAATTAGTTGTTTAGAACTAAAAACTTAACAAACTTGTCCGAGACAAAATATACACATTTGCAGAACATCGAGAGCTTTTCTTCGCAAGCTAGCAAAAAAAATGATCTAGCACAAGAAGCAGAGACAGCAGCAGCAAAAGGAAACCTCAGAGAACTTTACAGTAACACAAGAAAATTAGTAGGTAAATATAGTCAGCCAACTGGATCAATCAAAAATAGTCAAGGAAAGGTACTTACTAACACTAAAGATCAAATGGACAGATGGGTTGAATATTTTGAAATGCTTCTAAATAGACCAGGCCCAGAGGTTCCCCCAGATATCCAGCTTTTAAAAATACAACTGGATATAAACTGTGAGATACCATCCAAAGAGGAAATTAGAAAATCTATCAATCTTCTCAAAGAAGGAAAGGCGGCAGGCCCAGATGGTATCCCAGCTGAAGCCATCAGGACCAACATAAACACATCAACAGAATTGCTACATAGATTATTCAGTAAAGTCTGGGAGACCGAAGAAATACCAGCAGACTGGAGAGAAGGATATATATAGAGGAATTATGTTGCTGTCAGTTCCTGGAAAAATATTAAGTAGAATTATTTTAGAAAGATTAAAAGATGCTATTGATAAAATGCTGAGAGATGAGCAGGCAGGTTTTCGGTCAAACAGATCCTGTACTGATCAGATAGCCACATTACGTATTATAATAGAGCAAAGCATTGAACTGAACTCACCACTTTACATTGGATTTATAGACTATGAAAAAGCATTTGACAGCATAGATAGGGAATCTCTCTGGAAATTGATGGGGCACTATGGAATCCCACAGAAAATTATCAACTTAGTAAAGGCAACATATAAAGACATGAAATGTCGAGTTCTTCATGAGGGAAAGCTAACAGATGCATTTGAAATAAAGACAGGTGTGCGACAGGGATGTCTTTTGTCGCCTCTCTTATTTTTACTGGCTATAGACTGGACTATAAAAACAGTAACTGCTAACACCAAGAATGGAAAGACAAAGATAATGAGAATAAATCAGGCAAATAGTAATGTGGTTTCTCTTAATGGCACCCCACTCCAAGATGTGGAGTCGTACACCTATTTAGGCAGTTATGTAGATAAAGATGGAGGAACTGATAGAGATATTAAAATAAGAATACAAAAGGCAAGAGGGGCTTTCATAGCACTAGGGAATTTGTGGAGGTCAAAAGAAATTAAAAGAAATACTAAACTAAAAAATTTTAATTCTAATGTCAAATCAGTACTATTGTATGGGGCGGAAACATGGAGAACAACCAAGGCAATTACAAATAAATTACAGACATTCATTAACTGGTGCCTGCGCAGAATAGAGGGAATAAAATGGTATGATAAAATAACTTATGTAGAACTTTGGGAGAGAACTAAACAGGCTCCAGTGGATCAGGAAGTGAGGAAAAGACGCTGGCTTTGGATAGAGCACACACTGAGAAAACAGGAGAACAGCATTATTAGAATGTCTTTGCATTGGAACCCACAGGGGCATAGGAATAAAGGAAGGCCAAAAAACACATGGAGAAGAGAGCTGGAGAACGAGGTTAGAAAGATTGGGAGGACATGGGGAGAGCTCCATACAATGACGAAGGATAGAACGACTTGGCGTGAGTTGGTTGAGGGCCTATGCTCCATTGGGGGATAGAAAGGCAGAAGAAGAGACTATCTCAATAACATGTCTATCTTTATTTTTTATTTTTTTTTTTTAATATTCTTGGTGCTTTCGTATCGGATATCAAAGTGTACTTATGTAGGTCTCAATCTATAAGTTTTTCTGAATATTTTAAGAAGCGCTCTCGCATAAACATTAAATATTTCTTTTAAAATCAAACTTTCAAATCCCGGTAATCATTCTCGATGAGTGGCGCGGTGATTTCGGTCACAGGCATGAGGGGGGAAGTTAAGTCTGATGTGATGTGTATAAGGAGATATTCCGTACCCCACTCGGGCGCCAGTCCTTCACTGTTCTGGTTTTACGGAACCTCATGCAAGACTCCTGTTGCACGTCCCCGTCGTGCGTCACGGATAATGTCTCAAATGAGCATTAACAGAGTTGGCAGGGGATCTCGGAGCTGGCGGCCCCTAGAGGTGTAGAGTCCTTTCTGGCTCTCACCAGCCCGCCCCCAAACGCATGGGTGAAAAGTAACAAAACTCAAGGACTGCTTGCTAAATGTACCATCAAATGACAACTCTTGGTTAAAATTTGGGAGCGATTGGAAAACTGTGCTGCTGAGACTCAACCCTGACCGAGAGATTTACCCGCAGCCAAGACGAGTAACATCTCTTGTGGGCGACTTCTCGCAGCAAGATCCCACCTACGTACATCCTCTGTCAATCCTCAGTGTCGTCGTCACCGCGCTGAGGTACACCATGGCAGCAACTATTCATATGCTGGCTTGAAAACAATGTCCGACAAAGTTACACCCCATGGCACACATGCAAGCTCAAAGTCTGACGATCATAACTCGTACCGATTAGGAAAAGTCTGAATGTCCGTATCCACTGGTCCAACTCGCCCGAGTGTTGGGACCAAACAGGTGAAGCCACGCCTGACGCATTTTGCTTCCCCATTATGTTGTGCTAAGGGCACAGCTGAAACAACGTTAAAGGTGTCTAACGTAAGATGAAAAAAAATGTACCTATTTGTGTGGCCACAAACGTCCTAGACCTGCGGGCTGCCCCCCGCTGTTCTCCGGTGAGCGCAGCCTTGTAGCGCGGGAAGCTCAATACACGGTTGTGAGGTTAAGCAGTCATGGGTAGGACGTGACGATTCCTTGGGTGAGCCCAGAACCAGAGCATCATGTGTCGGCTCTGCATTTATGGAAGCCTCCTTGGATGGCGGGGAATGCCCATGATCTGCCCCTGCCTTCCCTTGAGGGCTGAAAACTCTACATAGAGCTGCCTTAAGGACGACATGCCGGGGGCCACACTTGTTAAAAGTCAAAGAGGACACCACACAAATAAGGCAACATCTCGACCCACACAAAACAATGGCCACAGTCAACCTAGAAATAGGCTTGACGTCTTCCTCCGAAGTCGGAGTACATCTGCCGGAGAGGCGGGGAACGAGTACTGCAAACAAATAAGCCAGTAAAACGGATGTACACGCAAAACTCAGGTCAAGGTAAAAGCCAAAAGTCCATTTTGGACGAACAACCGTGACTTACCGCCGGAATTCACAGCCGGTGAACAAGAAGAAGAAGAAGAATTCTCGATGACCCAGTATTTGAGATAGGGTTTATATTACAAGCGTCCTGAAAATTCATGCTAGGTCTTATTTGCGGTTTATGTCTTATTGTGGGCAAATACAGTAATGCATAACAGTATTTATTCCATTAGTAAAGAAGTCACCGGTCTGAAATGTATTGTTTACAACCATGGTTATATAACGGTTGTCGTACAGACCCGCTACCTAACCGAACGATTCATTGTAGTAGCTGCCACAAACACTGGCTCCGTGTCCGGAATACAAGGAATTGGATCTTAGTGTTTCCAGACAAATGGCCAATCGATAGAGAAATTACTGAAATCTGGAAGAAATCAGGGGAAGTAAAACGACAGCTGACAATATCAGCTATGCTTATGACTCTTCTTTTGCATAATACTTGTCTAAGGCCGGCAACTTCTGAAGTATGCAATGAAAAAAGAAAGACATAACACCCCATGAAGTTACTGCTGTTGGTAGAATGGCTTCATAACTGTTGTAAAAGATAAGAGACCCCTTCCAAGCCACTGGAGATTTAGGTATATGGTGCCAGGCCCATGTTTCTAAAGAACAATCGACATTCTATGGCTGTTGTGGTCATCATCCACACAGCTGCCTTTATTTTCCGGAACATTAGCTGGTACCCAACTCGTTCTTCTTTTTGTAATCGTTTACGTCCTTCTTAGGATGTAATTTTTTGTTATTTGAAGCCCCAATCTGGCTTTTGCCAGGGGCCGCAATATAGGCAGGTCATCATTATGACCAAATGTCTGAACGCGGTTTCTGGGACCTCTCCACGGTGATTCTCATCCGCATGGTGGCACTTTGTGTCATCGGGTGTTTATCGCTTGTGTGATGTCCTGGTGGGGTAGAAATTCAGTCAGTCAGTCGTTCTTCTTAGGACGACATTTTTTGTCATTTGAAGCCCTACTCTGGCTTTTGCCAGGGGCCGCAATATAGGCAGGCCATATATGACCAAATGTCTGAACGCGGTTACTGGGACCTCTCCACGGCGATCCTCATCCACATGGTGGCACCTTGTGTCATCGGGTGTTTATCGCTTGTGTGATGTCCTGGTGGGGTAGAAATTTAGTTCAGTTCAGACTGTGTTCGTTGACAGCACTTAGATTTTATAATTCGTGGTGGAGTAGGGGATATGGGGTGGTGATGACTTAACTCCTTACACATGTTAGTGAAGCTTTATGTGCCTATGCCTTGTTTGTGTAGATAATATAAGAAGTTTAAAATATACCTAACTCCTTCATTTGCTCGTTCGCACTCAACAAATGCAATGTTGTAGAGTAGTCCATATTAGATATAACACTTCAGTTTTACTTTTCTGACTAGTTCCAGTTCCATTTCTTTTGTATAAACGAAAAAATAAATAACTCTACCACGTTCAACCTGTAGTTGGCAGCGAAGCAACCAACAGTCTCCGGTTATATTTGTGGTCTTGTTTATTTACGCCGCTTGGGTGTCTATAATTGTGGTACATATGCCGGCGTGCTAACTGTGTGTCCTTAATCTAATAGTTAGACCTTTTTTTCTTTCTGACTTGCAATGATAGCCTTTTATTACATAGGATATTTTCATTTTCTGAAAAGCAGTTTTTTTTTTTTTTTTAATTTTATTTCATTGGCTTATGAAGCCAGTAATCTCTTCCATGATAAACGACAGGCGGTTCAGTGCCAAGAGGCAAAAGAAGTGCTTGGTGCTTCTTAGCAAAAGTTAATGGTCGACGTTTGGTGCAGGAGAGCTAAAACATCCAGCTTAAGAATGGAGATGGAGGCGGTCACTACAGCTTTCCGCTGGCTAGAGAACACGACACACACACACACACACACACACACACACAGTCACACACACACATCGTGATTGTAACTGATTCAGAAAGCATGCTGAGGAAGATCAAAACAGGTATGCTTCGTGCAGAGTGGCACGGGTGAGGAGTAGTGTCTAGATTTTTTCACCTCGGTATGCCGGTGTGTTGGGAAATGAAAAGCCGGACAGACTGGCTGGCTCTGCACAACGTGGTAGAATACTGATACATGATAAGGCAGACGTGGGTAATGCCTTGTGGGAGAGCGTGTACAGTTCGGAGGAGCAGATGGATCACCACAGTCTGGTGAGATTGATGCAGCGGGGAGTGAAAAGAGGTTCTGGCAGATGCTCGGGGCTCAGAGGAAAGGCAAGACGGACGTTTCATCAGAATGCTACTGGCACCATTAGTATCGGAACTCTTTGCTAGCTTCTGAAGATGGGGACGGAGCGCTTATGGGAATGCTCTGAGTGTTGTGATGTCGGTTCTTGAATCAAGTCAAATCAAATTAAATCTTCAATGTTTTCTGTTGTTTTAAAGTTATCTGAATGTCATTTATACTAATTTGCTGTATTCTCTCTCTCTCTCTCTCTCTCTCTCTCTCTCTCTCTCTCTCTCTGTCTCTCTCTCTTTCTCTCTCTCTCTCTCACTCTCTCTCTCACTCTCTCACTCTCTCTCTTTCTCTCTCTCACTCTCTCTCTCTCACTCTCTCTCTCTCTTTTTCTCTCTCTCTCACTCTCTCTCTCTCCTCTCTCTCACTCTCTCTCTCTTTCTCTGTCTCACTCTCTCTCTCTCTTTCTCTCTCACTCTCTCTCTCTGTCTCTCTCTTTCTCTCTCTCCCTCTCTCTCTCTCTCTCTCACTCTCTCTCTCACT
>CAJHNH020003123.1:22500-40000 GCA_905116865.2 Candidula unifasciata | reverse complement strand
AAGTAGAAAAACTTTGTGTCGCATGACACACACACATACAATAGCTTTTCACATACCGGGGCCTTAGCTGGGACAGAAATGAGTACATTTTGTTACTGGTATGTATCTATTTGACTGTTTTGTTTATAATGCTGTAAATACGTTTGCTACCTAAGTATACTCACTCATACAAGAGTGATACTATAACAAGCGAAGGTCTTTCGTAGTTTGACATCAAAAATAAAAAAGCAACAAAGCTGGATTACTTCCATTTACTCAGACGATTTGTTAAGAACAATAACCATTATCTTCTGTGTGATACACAAAGACAATAGCGTGTTACCTAAGGCACCTTGGTTGGGGCATACGTAGAAGAATTCTAGTTTTATTTATTTAATTATTTATTTATTTATATGTAGTGAGGCTGCGTGGTTTCGAGGCATGGTGTCCGCCTCAAGTGCTGGAGGTTTCTGGTTCAAACTCTGGTTAGGGCTATGAATTTTTTTCACGTGGACTTGGACTTCTAGTAATCCCCCCTGGTCTCTGGGAAATGAGATCAAACGCCCGTTGCAGTGTTGCGCAAAAAAATCCCTTAGCAGTCGGAAATCGAAAAGAGTAGCATAACGGCGTTGCCCGAGGAATTCCCTGGAGTTTAAAATCGACCCAAAGTATTTCAGGATCCTCGCCGGTGCTACAGATCCTGTGCACTGTGCTGAACTTTTTCGGACTCAGACTTGTGTTAGACGAAGAATGGATCACTTATGGTTTACTACCCTTGTGTTATGATGTTGGTTCGTTGTTAAAACCTCAAACAAAATTTTTATTTGATTTGCTTATTTATTTATTTATTTGTTTTCTTTTTAGCGACGATTTTGTTTAGGAGGGCGTAAATATATTTCTTGACAAATTATACTTATTCATGCGAGGGTTGCCGTAATCTACACAGGCGGGTCTATAGTTTGACATCAAAGTGAATAGGATTTCTCAGCACATTCGCACGGCAGAAGTGTTCAGGAAACTGCCCAGGCATTATCTATAAACGCAAGCACCATGACAATGGATGTGTTGTTTGTGAATAAAGCATTTCTCTCACTGGAATGACAAGTCTGTACGCATGCACGGGTACCTAGTGATTCATTGAGCATGATCGGGGAAGTCCAAGCAAGTTCAACACGCAGGCAATGGGTTTAATGAATCATAGCAGCGGTCAAAAACTTACGAAGTTACATTCATCTTCGCAGTGAAACTCGTGCGTGACAAGGATAATGAAAGAGAGAATAAAATAGTCGTATTTGTCCCCTATGTATCATTGCAAATGAGAAGACACCATTAATGGCGTTAGAGAAGAGGGCAGAAATGAGAAATTTAAGATAAACGAATTAACAGCATAGTTAGGACAAGGGAGAATTATTGGGAGATAACGCTGATCAGAGCAGAGAGAGAGAGAGAGAGAGAGAGAGAGAGAGAGAGAGAGAGAGAGAGAGAGAGAGAGAGAGAGAGAGAGAGAGAGAGAGGTATGAGGGCTCTGAAAGTTAGCTGGATGCTCTGTTTGCTGGTTGATGGTTTGCTATTTAAATAAATAATGTTATCAAAAAACGACGTCACTGGATATTGGGTATTTCCATGAGTGCTCAGTTCCCGATGCAGCAGCCAATTCAAGGTACCTCTACTGATTGTTTCTATGAAGGGCTGCTTATAATGTCTTCTATCTGGGCCTTAGTGCATAGACGTACGTGCTTCGTCATGCTTTTACTTTTGTCTCGCAATCCTGTTAGTGTCAAAGATTTGACATTATCCACCAACACAAAGAAGGCTTTAATACTGCACGCAAAGAGGGTTCTAATACTGCACACAAAGAGGGCTCTAATACTGCACACAAAGAGGGTTCTAATACTGCACACAAAGAGGGTTCTAATACTGCACACAAAGAGGGCTATAATACTGCAGACAAAGAGGGCTCTAATACTGCAGACAAAGAGGGTTCTAATACTGCAGACAAAGAGGGCTCTAATACTGCACACAAAGAGGGCTCTAATACTGCACACAAAGAGGGCTCTAATACTACACACAAAGAGGGTTCTAATACTACACACAAAAAGGGTTCTAATACTGCACACAAAGAGGGCTCTAATACTGCACACAAAGAGGGCTCTAATACTGCACACAAAGAGGGTTCTAATATTACACACAAAGAGGGCTCTAATACTGCACACAAAGAGGGTTCTAATACTGCACACAAAGAGGGCTCTAATACTGCACACAAAGAGGGCTCTAATACTACACACAAAGAGGGTTCTAATACTGCACACAAAGAGGGCTCTAATACTACACACAAAGAAGGCTCTAATACTGCACATAATGATGGCTCTAATACTCCACAAAATAAAGGCTCTTATACTCCACAAAATAAAGGCTCTAATACTCCACAAAATAAAGGCTCTAATACTGCACACAAAGTGGGCTCTAATACTGCACACAAAGAGGGCTCTAATACTACACACAAAGAGGGCTCTAATACTGCACACAAAGCGGGCTCTAATACTGCACACAAAGAGGGCTCTAATACTACACAGAATGATGGCTCTAATACTCCACAAAATAAAGGCTCTAATACTGTACAAAATAAAGGCTCTCATACTGCACAAAATTAAATGGTGAAGAAACTGGAAGCAGTGCACCTATCAGAGGGACAGATAAGAATATAAAAGCTGAGCTTTTGTTTGCGGGAAAACAAGCACTGCTAAAAGCATTACAGAATGTGCCAGTAAAAAGGTTAACTGCCTATCATTTTAAGCTTCACACACCAACCGCACCATTTATTGACTGCTGTGTGGTTTTACTAGGCAATTTTACGTTTCAGTAGTTTTTTTTTTTTATAGCCAACTGAACAGTACGGCGTTAATAGTGTTGTTAAAATTAACGCAAGAAATTCGTTAAAGTCATAATTAAATGGCAAATGGAATGCATGGGATCTGCCAGCAGTAGAGATGAGTTTTAGTAATTAACTTTACGCACAAGAACAATGGCCAGGTGAGGTATTGGGGGAGGGGGGGGGGGGGTTGGACAGAAATACAAAATCAAATCAAACTGTACATAAACAATTGTATAATAAACGAATTAGGAATATACAGTAATAGGTAATATTATTAATATCATTGTAATATATCATATATATATATATATATATATATATATATATATATATATATATATATATATATACATATAATTGTAATAATAATAATATTTTGTTGTTAACAAAACCTTCGCACTGGTTACGGGGCAGGGCAGGGCCGTGCCTTGCTATGATCAGAGAGCGGCTGCATAAGGCGGCACCTAAGGGAAGCGGCATAAGCGCAGTGAATTCAAAATAGATTTGTAACTTTTGAACAGATAGCGCAAATTTATTGGGGTTCATTTCGAAGACTTTATCATAAAATCTCCATCAAGGGACTGGTTCTGGGGCCAAATTTTGACCCACTGGCCCCCCTCTTCTCCCCCTCCCCAACTTTACAACAAGCATGTCGTACAAGGTGACTAATCAGAATGGTTTACTTCAAAAAGGCAGTACATCTGCCTGAGAGGCGAGGTGCCAACAGTCTGCATATAAACAGGACAGATCTGTCAAATGGACGTGCATGCAAAACTCAATTTCTGAAACAAGACCAAAGAGCATAGTTGGACAAACAATCAGAATTTTCGGAGAGAGTTTATAGCCGTGAGAGCTAAGAAGAAGAAGCATTAATAAGGCCATTAATAGTAAACTCAGTACACCAGATTTGGGTGCTGTGGCTTAAAGGACAGTGAACGGTTTCACAAAACTCGGCATAAAATGAATGGTGTTTCTGCGGACAAGCGGCTTTGAAAAAACTGTTTTCGTGACTTGGGAACAATGGTACGAGAGCTGCACAAATTGGACTCTTCTTATTTAATATATACTGAGGTACCTGTAATTTGTATATAGGGTGTTTGTAAAGTGTAATACCAATTTGTATGAAGAACAAATCTGAAAAACCCAAGTATTTGATGTCATCACAATTTTATTTTTTCTAAAGATCATCAAATTAGTACAGTATTCACTGCACTGGTCTAACTCTGTTTTAGGAAAGCTGGAAAGTTACAACAGAGTCTTCATTCTAGCAGGCCTTGCAAATGTCCACCGCGAACTTTAAGACATGAATGTACACATCTCTTCATATTGTCAGATGTCTCTCTGCAACGTGTCTCTTCTGATTATTTTAATGATACTTTGTATTCCCTCCGCTGATAACTCTATTCTGTGTTGAATGCAAAGAATTACTCCAGCAGACTACAGCAGTGTAATGCATATTGCTTCGCAATTGATTGCATGGCATATTATTATGACGTCATGTGCTTCGTTTATCACATTGATTCTACATACAAAGTGTAGTGCGATTTTACGAGCACCCTGACTGTAGTGACCAACACCCATCGTCCGCAGTTACCTTTGGCTGCAGTAGATCTCAAACAGTTTCTGTCTCTTGTCTCGATACTATACTGTTTCACACAGCTGTTCGTCCATCTCTTGGTGTTGTCCTCCCACTTGTTTCGTTGTCTACGTCTTGATCTCTTCCGAATTTTCTCCCTAGTATTGCTTTAACAAGAGCGTTGTCTTTTAATACGGCTGAAATATTTCAATTGTCTCTTTTCCTTTCTTTCAGTAACTCACTTTTCATTCACAAGCTCTCCAGAATCTCTATCTTTAATTGTAACCTCCACTGATGAGATGTGGACAACATTCAAAACGAATCTTCAGAACAAAAAGGCGGCAAAGAAGATGCTATCAGTGGTAATCGTCGAAGTCTGTTTCTTCCCCTGTAATAAATTATTCAAAATTTTTTCAAATGAGATAAACACTTACTTTGCTTACAATAAATTTTCCACCAACAAAAGTAAATTAGTTGCGTATCCTTTACAGGACGTTGCAGAACCAACACCACCATTTTTTTCGAGGCAAGATTACATCCAGTAGTTTGCCATTGCTCTGGACGGTCAGCTTCTAGATACCGCTGTCGAAACAAACGCAAGGCGCAAGGCTGGCAGTTGGGATCGAACCCGGCACACCGGAATTACAAAGCTCGTTCGTAACGCCTAAGCCACGGACGCCGACTTCAGCCAACAAAGACACCAATGTAAGGCTTTCCAGTGATATGTAAAGCGACTTTTTAAACTACTCCAGCCCGTTAGCATTTTCTTTTATCATCATCTTCATTATTATCATCCTACATTAGTAGAAAAGACTGGCAGTAATGGATCTCCAGACATTTCTGTCTTGAGCCTTTCTTGTATAATTGGTGGTAATGGATTCCTAGTCTTTTCTGTCGTCAACTCGTACATTCCTTATTCTAGCCATATCTTGGTGTTGTCTGTCAATTTGATTTAATGTTTTTTTCGACCACAGTTGCTCCTTGATGTGTGTGTGTGCGTTTTTTTTTTTCCAAGTACCCGTTTTCGTTTTCTTTTCCCTCTTCGTCACATACTTCTCCTCCGTCTCATTTCTTTCTTTCTTGCTTCCTTTCTTTTCTTTGTCTCCCCCCCCCCCCCCTCCTTTTAAATATTTATCTTTTGATGCTGCCTTGTTTTCTTCCTCATCTTCTTCTCCTCCTCCTTCTTCTGTATTTGCCTGCGCTTTGTCTCTTCTTTTCCTTCTTCACTTTATCTATTGTCTCCTCTCACTTACTCTACGAGCTTCTTCTCTCTAGTTTAGACAACAAACAGCACTGCAGATAGAGGCGGTCTGTTTCAAGCGAACACGGACAGAAGAAGCAGTAGCTACTCGGCGACCAGTGCGATTATGTTGGCGAGGAAATGGTGGATGAAAAACAGATCACAGAGGATTTGTCTAGCGGCTGCTAGTTGTCAACTCGATCTTGTCTGACATGTCAGCGTAGGTGTGGATGTTTGCCAGTAGGCGAAGTTGTTTGCCAGTAGTCGTGGATGTTTGCCAGTCGGTTTTGAGATCGGTGAGAAATCAACTGTCTGTCTGACTGATACAATTAAGATCAATACCAGATGTACAGATGTGGAGAGAGAGAGAGAGAGAGAGAGAGAGAGAGAGAGAGAGAGAGAGAGAGAGAGAGAGAGAGAGAGAGAGAGAGAGAGCCATAAAACTCTGTAACGCAAAAATGCTAGACAAACCTATTAGATAAACATACACACAAAGGCAACTGGGTCGTTCATTGGCTCGTTAGTAGACCACTTCCTCGCCAGTAGGAACGAATGAACGAACGAATGAACAAACTTTATTTTCAAAGGGTTAAGAATTGGGCACACAGGCCCGTCTTACATTCTGCCCTTCTGGCCTCCCGCCATTCATACATTATTTATGCACACATTGTTTTAGAAGATAGTAATAAAAATAATAATAATAAGCATCATCAATAACATCTTTGTAACAATGTACTCTAAGTGTACCTACATTTTAAAACAATTATAATACTAAATATAATAAATCTTGGTGGCAATCAACATTATTCTTATGAAACTTTATCTTCTGAGGAGGCATGTAGTCTGAAGTGAGATAATATTCAAAAAACTTCCAATTGTGTTTGTGGGGGTTGTTGATATTTTTGATTGGTTGTGGAAGTTGGTTCCACAGATGAGCTGCAGAGTACGCCAAACTTGTTTTGTACAAGTCTATTCTAGGTTTAGGGATGTGTAATATGTTTAGGCGTTTGCTATGTCGCCCATTATACTTGAAGAATGGCCAAATGTAGTCTGGAGCATTTTTTGATAAGATTTTGTTAATAAATTTGGCCTTGTTGAAAGGTAACCGTTTATGGAAAGGTAGTAACTTAAGATGTTTATGTAAACTGGAACTATCTCTTCCATGATTATTACTGACTAAGCGTAGAGCTCTTTTTTGAAGTGCTTTAAGCCGTTTCATGACTGAACTCGGACATCCATCCCATATTGTGGAGAAGTAGTCTAGATGGGTCTGAATATGGGAGGTATAGAATACCCTTCTGGTGTTTTCATCCAGAAAGTGTTTCATTTTTGCAAGCAGGTACACTTTTTTAGCTGTTTCACTAGAGCTTGCACATGAGCAGTGAAGGTTAAATTTCTATCAATAATTACGCCTAAAGCTTTGTGCTCAGTTACACATTCTACTGGGTTGTTACTTATGTAGAGTTGAAGAGTATTATGTTCAGATAAAGAATAAAGCTTTTGTCTTGTTGATATTAACATTCATTTTGTTTTACTAATGTTTACTTGCATGCGGTTTGCATAGCTCCAGGAAACAACATTGTTTAATTCCTGTTGTAAAGATGAATCTAGAATATCACACGTTTGAGCACTTGTATAGACTGTACATTCATCTGCAAATAAATGACACGGCGACGACAGACATAAAGGAAGATCATTTATATAAATGGCAAATAACAGAGGGCCAAGAATAGAGCCCTGGGGTACTCCAGTATTCACCACAGTAGTCTGTGACAGAGATTTATTTTATGAAACTACCTGTTTCCTATTTAACAGAAAGGATCTTAATAGCATTAATAGATTACAACTGAAGTTCATTATTTCTAGTTTTATAATAAGGATAGTATGGTCTATCATGTCAAAGGCTTTTCTAAAGTCTATAAACACGCACCCAGCTATTTTATCTTTGTTAATATTCTGATGCCAGTTTTCTATCATGTTTGTTAAAGCTGTATGGCACGAATACTTTGGTCGAAATCCTGACTGGTTATCAATTATAAGTTTGTTATTATCTAGATGTTGGAGGGTTATTTTATGAATGTGTTTTTCTAGCGGTTTTGATAATGATGATAATAAGGAGATAGGTCTATAGCTACTTGGGAGACTGCTGTCCAAAGAGCCAGATTTAAGATGTGGTTATTCTTTGGCAATTTTAAAAGCTGAAGGAAAATAGCCTTTGGCAAGAAACTGGTTATATATAAACGTTAACGACTCGCAAACAACTGATGCAGCACACCCAAGGATCCTATTGCTGATTCTATCTAATCTGAAGCGTTACTGCTTTTTAGACTGGTGAGATATGTAAATACTTCAGTAACTGACATGAGCGGCATGTCAGAATGAATGTCATTTGAGCATTTATGTCTCACAAAACGAGGACAGCAAGGATAAATCACATGGATAATGTGGTATTGAAGCCTTCGACTGCTCTATATCTGTTTGAAAGAAATTACTGAAATCGTCTGATGTAACATGATTTGATGTTAACAAGCGTGATGAATTGTTTCTGTTAGTCAAGGTATTAATTGCCTTCCATATATCTTTAATATTTGTTTTATCTGTTACTAAGTTTGTAAAGAAATTCTTTTTTTTTTTTTTTTTTTTTTCTTTTCGAATGATGTATTGAACTTTATTACGCAAATTCCTATATGTTACGAAGTCCTTATTTTTATGTGCCCTATCTCGCTCTCTTATAATCTCAATTACTTCCTGGGTAATCCATGGTGATTTACTCTGATGCTTTACTGAGACCTCCTTCATTGGTACATGTTTATCAAACAACCCAAGGAAGGTCTTCAACCAATACTCCAGGGTTTCATCTGGATCAGGAAGTTGATAAACATGGTTCCGGGGGAATCAAGTAAATCTTTTAAGAATGCATCTTGACTGAAATTTTTATAACTTCTAAATTTTATGCTAATATGTTTATGCTTTGGTATTTGTGTGCCTCTTTTACTCCATGTGATGCAAGTTGGAAAATGATCGCTCATTGTACAGTTGGGGACCTTGCATTCTATGATGTTTTCTGGGCATGTTACATATATGTGATCTATAATGGTTGAGGAAGAGTTCGTTACTCTAGTAGACTGCTCGACTAATTGTTGGAGATTATGTGATGCAATTATATTTTCCCATGTGTTGTTTGATTTTTGAGCATCAAAATTAAAATCTCCTAAAAGTATATTGAGGCCGTCTCCTTTAATAGCATCAGTATTGCAGAAGTGATTTTCAGGGATCCTGGTGGCGTGCAATGTTAAGCCATTCTTTATGTCCACATAACCTAGTCACAATTATAACCTAAAGCTCCACCTTCAGGGACACTAATTGAACGTGACAATTTTTTCCAGCAAACGCACTTACCACATACACACATATGTACAAGCACAGCTGAAGTTGAGCTTGTAATGGCGTTACATTTATACATGCACGCATATGTGTTTGTGTTTGTTCGTCTGTATGTGTGTATATGTGTGTGTGTATACGCACATAACCAGACAAACACTCACAAGTGACAGATACACAAGTAAGTCTCTGTGTGCACAGAAACGTCCAGAAGGGGAAGGCAAAAAGATATAGGTGATAAGGAGCACATGACCAAAGAAGAAGAAGAAAAAAGAGAAGAAGGAGAAGGATGAGACAACACACAAAAATACAACAACAATTGCGTTCAGGCAAAAAGTCTTAAAATGTCCTTATTTCTTTCTAACTATGCCATTAAAAACTGTAATACGGTTAAACGAGATACAAAAATTGGTTTAGAATTTTAACATTGCCGTCTGAGACATTGACAAACCTGTAATACTGTAAGCCAGCGGTTAACCTAAGGATCTCGATACTTTTTTTATGAGTCGAACGACCCTTTGACAGTGGTTGCCAAAGACCTTCGCAAAACATATATTCATTGAAGTTATGCGAAAATATTTTTATGGCTAGGGGTAGCCACAACAAAAAGAACTGTATTAAAAGGTCGCCACACCATGAGGAATTGTATTAAAACTTCGCCACAACACGAGGAACTGTATTAAAAGGTCGCCACAACATGAGGAACTGTATTAAAAGGTCGCCACAACAAGAGGAACTGTATTAAAAGGTCGCCACAACATGAGGAACTGTATTAAAAGGTCGCCACAACATAAGGAATTGAATTAAGGGGTAGCGGCATTAGAAAGGTTGCGAACCACTGCTGTAAACAGAGAGAGAGAGAGAGAAAGAGAGAGAGAGAGAGAGAGAGAGAGAGAGAGAGAGAGAGAGAGAGAGAGAGAGCTGGTTGCATGTCCTTTACATGATGTTGCAGAACCAACCGCAGCGTGTGTTGGCTGTTTGGTTTTACATTTAGTATTTTGCCTCTGCTTATTGGACGAACTGGTAGCTTCACCCCTGTCGAGATCAATGCAAGGCGGTCTATGCCAAATTGCCCGCATCTACAATCGAACAGGGTACCTGGGAATCGCGTGGAATTGCGACGCCGGTTCGCAACGCATAAGCCTCAGACAAAGCATACTTCGAATGCCGTCAGATCAGAAGATGGTACTCTATAAGTGGGAGTCGATATAGGCCTAACAGGGGATGGGTAAAGGGAATGACAGATACCATGGTAATCTTTATCTTAGAAGCACACAAACGGTTCTGGCCAACAAGACAAATGGTTCTGGCCAATAACACAAACGGACATTAGCCAGCAACACAACCGGACACTAGCCAGCAACACAACTGGACACTAGGCAGCAACACAAACGGACACTAGCCAGCAACACAAACGGATACTAGCCAGCAACACAAACAGATACTAGCCAGCAACACAAACGGATACTAGCCAGCAACACAAACAGACACTAGCCAGCAACACAAACGGACACTAGCCAGCAACACGAACAGACACTAGCCAGCAACACAAACAGACACTGGCCAGCAACACAAACAGACACTAGCCAGCAACACAAACAGACACTAGACAGCAACACAAACGGATACTAGCCAGCAACACAAACAGACACTAGCCAGCAACACAAACGGACACTAGCCAGCAACACGAACAGACACTAGCCAGCAACACAAACAGACACTGGCCAGCAACACAAACAGACACTAGCCAGCAACACAAACAGACACTAGCCAGCAACACAAACAGACACTAGCCAGCAACACAAACGGATACTAGCCAGCAACACAAACAGACACTAGCCAGCAACACAAACGGACACTAGCCAGCAACACGAACAGACACTAGCCAGCAACACAAACAGACACTAGCCAGCAACAAACAGACACTAGCCAGCAACACAAACAAACACTAGCCAGCAACACAAACAGACACTAGCCAGTGTCGTAAAATGATAGCCATTACGCATCGGTCTGTAAGGCTGATAACCTGTCTTACCTGTAATCTGCACAAAATTCAAACTTGGACTCGCCCAGAAATATATTGTCCCTTATATCTATATATATAGGCCTGTATTGGACAACATTATTATGTCTGCCTTTTCTGGTTACTTTAACTAAACTCCACTTTTAAATGTATATCTCTTGGAGATATATTTAGGGAGTTATTTGAGGTTTCTTGGAAACCGATTTACTCCTTGCCCCAGTATACAAGGAACTTCTTTTGTACCAACGCCTGAAGTGTCTAAGCGACGCTATTCTCCTTGCCAGCTTCTCAAGCGTCCAGATGTGTTAATCTGTGCCTGCATAACTTTCACTTTTCAAGGCAATCTGGAAATGTCTCAGTTTTTACATATGCTTGGGTAAGTTAATTATAGTTTACGAGTACCTAGAATGATGTCTGTAAAGTAGTCACTGCTGTAGAGAAATCCATATCGGCTGTGTGATCTCACTTAGTTCGACCGTTCTTGATCGCTAGAGAAGCGGATTCGAACGTAGATCTTCCACTGTACAGACTAAATAGCTTATGCCCTCAATAAACCACCCATACTGATAAAACTTAATACCCTTTACAATTGTGTACGTTTTAAACTAATTAAAGAATCTGTACATACGAAATGGGGACAGAATTGGGTCAGGGCTGTGTTAATCAAAGTATGTGTGTGTTTGACCCAGATCAATGAGTGCTGGGGCGGTTGGGAAAGCTAGTGAATGCAGGTACTGACAGTAAATATTGGTGTCTGTGTGCAGAGTGAGGGGGAGAGGGAGAGTGATATATGTGTTAGACCACTTTATCTATCTCCACTGTATATCTGACTTGCCTTCTCTTGCACTAAACAGACAGATAAATATAGGAGACTTACGTCTTTTGGTCTGGAGAGGCAATCTGAGGAATGAAACAGGAGAGCAGGGAGGAGTCAGCAGATGGGGGTTGATGACTGATGCTTGCTCTGTCTTTCCTGTCAAGATGTTACCCTCTTGGTGATGACTAATGTTGAGTTATTTTCTTGACAGGATGTATATTTTCTGAAGAGCTGGCAGAAGATTCACAGTCAAACCAACATCCACCAACCATCAAACCACCAGAAACAACTTGTTACCCACCAGCTAACACCTGTGAAGGTTCCTGACATCTCCAACATATGGGAGATGGTGCCTCAAACAGCTACCAGTGCTAGAGCTTAATGTGGCTCAAAGACATTGTGTGTCCTTATTGGTGATAGAGACTTGCTAAATACCGGTACAGTTGCTGCGTCTTATATAGTGAAGTACTCTTACTACTTGATCCAGTGGAGCAGAATTCCCAGAGTCAAAGACAGTCGAATCATCCGGAGCTGAGGGAGGCATCATAGACAGAAAGAAGAGAAGATAAGTCTGATGCTTCGCATGATGTTGTGTTCCTCACAGCTCCTTGTGTCCAGTGATGAGAAGATGTCATCTCCAAGACCTTCTGTCTGTGTAGTATCTTTGTGATTTGGACATGATATCCTGAGATCTGGCATTTGTCTCACTTTTATATATCTAATTTATATTGATTACATACATTCATTTTCATGGCTGACTTAGGTGTCTCTATTTCACCTTTTTAAGTGTTTAGCAGTTGTGTATGTATGTGTATCTTCATTATATGTGTTAACATGGTTATGATAATGAACTATCATAACCTGGGGGCTTTCTTTAGTAAGTAGTGGGGGTGTCCAGCTAAGTGTGCCTAGAAATATGGTATATATATACTGATATATTTTGTAGTGCCAATACTTGAGTTGCCCTACTCCAGAGATAAGTTGAGCGTATATTGGCCACGGGGAATCCCTTAGACCAATACGAGCCAAACGACTCAACATAATTATCTCTGAGTGCTGTTGGTTCTGAAGGAGAAATCCTTACATTAGGCACGCGACAGGAGTGATATGTGACAGCCAGCAACACAAACATATACTAGCCAGCAACACAAACAGACACTAGCCAGCAACACAAACAGATACTAGCCAGCGATACAAACAGACACTAGCCAGCAACACAAACAGACACTAGCCAGCAACACAAACAGATACTAGCCAGCAACACAAACAGATACTAGCCAAGACACAAACGGACACTAGCCAGCAAGAGATCCTCAGTTTCTATTCACAATATATTTTTTTTGCACTCGACTTACTATCCACAGTTTATATCCGCCGCATATCTTTGTACAAAATTTACAATTTCAAGTCTGAATCCACCATATGTCCTTGTTTGTGTACTAGCTACAATCCTCAGTCTATATCCAGAACTTTTTTTTTTTTCTCTATCCGCCACACGTAGTTGTTTAAATGCAAGTTACAAACATTAGTCTCTATCCGATACATATACTTGTTTGTACGCCAGTTATAATCACCAATCTCTATCAGTCAAATATCGCTTTTTGTACATGTTTTTTTTTTTTTTTAATAATGGGAGTGAAGACAACGTCAAAGAAAATATGAACTACTGAAATCCGGTAGAGGACACGAATATAAGACTATGAGGGAAAATAAAATTTGTTCAGCGTCTGAGATTTCATGTTAATGTAACGAAAAGTGTTGTTTAATTTTATAAATATGTAAAGCAGGAATCGTCATGCACATCACAGCGGTTAAACGGTTTCATTTCCAGAGGACTGACTGACTGCACCAGGCTTTTATCCCAGGCAGTTCAGTCTTTCTCAGTAGAAATGCTAGTCATTAGCCGAGAGCATCGCAAAAATCAAGAACTAAATAATGAAACAAATTCACAAACTTCAAAACGTCCAAAAAAAAACAAAAAAAAAACGACTTGATCATTTGACCAGGAAGACTCAGAAGTGAATATTGTAGACGATTCTAAGCTACAATGTCCAGTCTTCGAGTGCGATAATGGAAAGGACACATTAAAACGATGGTTGAGAGGAGGGCTGTCGAAATGTTTTTGGGAATAGTACCAACGGTTTTTTGAAAAGGTACTAGTGGACAACAAAAGGTACCAGAAGACAAAAAAATTTACCAGAACATAACAAAAGTTACCGGAACACATCAAAAGTTACCAGAACACAACAAAAGTTACCAGAACACAAAAAATGTTACCAGAACACAACAGAAGTTACACAATTTTTTTTTATAGTTTTTAGTAGAAACCGTTAAAATGATTTTAACACACATAGGTATATGTATGTATGTAGGTATGTATGTATATGTATATGTGTGTGTATATATATATATATATATATATATATATATATATATATATATATATATATATATATATATATATAAAACTGGCGTACCCTACATCACATTAGGATTGTAATTCTTTGTCTATTACATGATTCTTGTACCATGTGTTTTCGCTTACTATGTTTCAATGCTGTTGTGACCACTTCCAGTTGGTGCAGTTAATATCATGGAGCAATAATTTTGACCTTATTAATGCATTTACTGGCAGTCTTCAAAGAAGAGTGAGTATTTTTTATCTTCGTATTGTTAAGCAGAAAGAAAACTTTCTGCAGCTGTTAAAGAATTAATTTTTCTTTTTTAGTACACTCCGAGTCTTTTTAATTTTTTTTTAAAGTTTAAACACAACGCCAGAATTTACATGATTTATGTAAAATTGATAAAACGTACGAAAACATCAGAGTTCAGTTTTTCTCGGGTAGGATAAAATTGTACCAAATTTGAACGAAAGTCGGCAACCCTGACTGAGAGTTGAGTCCCAAAAACCACCCTCTGTAGTGAATGAGAGTGGCCGGGGTCGGTCCGACGTGATTAAAAGCTACTTTCTATAAATGCTTTTTGTTTTAAGTTTCCCCAGTCCCAAATCGTAGTCGACAGCACTAAAACCTCAAGGATGACAATAAACTCAAATATTTGATTGTGGTTGCCGCGGCTAAGTCGGATTGAATGATTTTGTTGTGGTTATATGGCCTTAGGAGAGAAATGGCAAACTATTGAACGTAAAATTTGACTAGAAAAACCAAAGCAGATAAAACATATTGGGGTTACTTAGGCAACGTCCATTAAATTATAAGCAATTAACAGGTTTTTTACACACTGTGGGTTTGACGGTTTTCATTACTGTTTAAAACTAACAAAGGCTCGACGTCTAGTATTCATATCGTTGATTCTCTTGAAGTTTACTGCGCATATGGAAACCCTGGAAACCCAATTAAACCGTATAACCAAGTTTCTGGTTGTTGTGGTTTTTCTATGCATGTTTACGTCCAGTAGTTTGCTATTGCTCTCTAGACGGTCGGCTTCTCAATACCACTGTTGAAACCAACGCAATGCCCAAGGTCCACTGCTAGGATCGAACCCGACACCCCGTCATTGCGAAGAGCGTTTGCAACGCCTAAGCCACAGACGTCGACAACCAATTATATATACACTGATTTAAAAAAAAAAAAAAAAAACTTATAGTTATCCAATGGTGCGTTTTTATAGTTTGTAAATAAAATAACGTACTTGGGTATGTGAAAAACAAATGTTATTTACCGTGTCGGTGAATTTTACGCTGGTCTACCCTATTTACACACCGCTACACACTAGCTCGCTTCTGATTGGACGATCTACTGAAGACCTCACTTCTGATAGGTCGGTCTCAAACGAACCGACTTTCACACAAGGCCACATGGATATTCTGCACTCCCGCTGATACCGCATGTTATATATTTCACCACGCTAGAGCTTCTAACAATTTTAAAACATTTACATACTGGATCTAACACACAACACCCCTAAAGAGTGACAAAACCTATGACACAGGCTGTCTCTTTCTCGGAAATAAAAAGGTAAATGCAAAGCAACAGACTGTGACACCCATAACCTCGACCACGGTAGACTAGTCCAACTAATTTATCAATGGAGTTGATCTACAACCGGTGATGTGTAAATGGGGAGACCATCGTAATAAATAATCACCGTGTCCGGTGAAAATGTGGACATGAATTGCATGGTTTTTTTTTTGTAATCGTTACGACGGAACTGTCAATTGTGTTTAAGGCTATATCTGTGAGCATAGCTCATGATGCGTGCACGAGAAAGCAACAGAGTTTGGGGCGAACACTGTTCACTGCCACCGCAACTAAAATCCCATAAAAGGCTAACGCTACAACAAAACTCTTGGTTCAGTTTCGAGCAGTCACGAATAATGCCTTCTATCGATCAATTTCAGGTATCTCGCTACTGGCCGATTACAGACAGGAGAAAGTCTAAGTCAGGTTGCCAGGCATTTAAACCAGCAGTCGACTTTGGCACCGGTTCCAAGCCACTGGTTCAGTTAAGGACGGAAATCGAATTGGGTTTTAAAGCAGCAGAGAATCGCTTTTTCGGCTTCTTCATCTCAGAGACAGGTTTACAACAGCTTCTCAACTGCGCAAAATTTGCCTCCAGGACGTTAGGTGTCTGGTCAAACTGCTTGGAAGAGACTGCATGACACTGGACTTTGAGACGACGACCACACTTAGGGCCTGTCCTTTCGCGTCGCCACTGCGAAAATTGACTTCTTTGGGCCAACCAACATCGTCCCTGGGCAGGTGACAATCAATGGAGACGTGTCTGGTTCAGTGACGAATCTTTCTTTTTGTTGCTGCGTTATGATGGACGGCGCATTGTCTACCGTAGACGAAATGAAGTTTAGCTAAAAATTGTGTTGTACGGTGGTGGGGGTGTAATGCTGTGGGGAATGATCTGTTAAAAAGGAAGAAATTAGTTGGTGCACATTGAAAGAAGCTTGAATGCGCAACGATACGTCAATTACATTTTTTGACCACATGTCCTTCAATTTCGGGATGCCAACATAAATAAGTTTCAACATGACAACGCCAGACCCCATTCTGCATAGTTGACCACTCAGTTCCTGGCTGCCAGTAGCATGCAGACTCTTTCCTGTCTATCCCTATCTACAGACATGTCAGTCAGGCTGAGCACCTGTGGGATGAGCTGCAAAGACGTGTTTGTCGCCGAGACGTTGTTCCATCCAATGGTCATGATCTGCTACAGGCACTCCAGGAAGAGTGGGCAGTCATCCCACGTTCCCACATCAGATATCTGATCGCATACATGCCTAGGAGATACCCGTCACTGATCCACACAAGAGGAGACCTCACTCCATACTAACGGGAAAGGAGTTTATCTAAAAAGTATTTTCACCCAAATGGGAAAAAACGTATCAATTGATTGGTGAAACCGTTAAGTTTTCTTCTGTGACACTTTGAGTAATTTCACTTGTTGCATTACAAAGATGCAGAATGCTAAAATTTTGAGTATGTTTCTTTCAGTAGCTGTGCGTTTTTATTTGTTTTATTTTTGCAGTAAATTATGCCTGCCTTGCTGTTATAAAGTGATCTGCAGTCATCTATGGGTGTGTAAAAAATATGATACCTGGTTATATCTGAAAATGTGAACAAAGAACACACAAACAAAGC
>CAJHNH020003123.1:0-17500 GCA_905116865.2 Candidula unifasciata | reverse complement strand
GTAGCGGTTTGATCTCTTTATCCATGAGAATTGTATCCAATATGATGCAAATCAAGTATGGTAAAAAGCGTCTCTCTATATTTTTTTTTTCTTTACAGATTGGCATAAAATTCACACCTTCACACAAGTCAGTCTTCTAATTTCCTCAGTGAGCATCAGAAAGAAAATTCCAAATTGGGTTGCGCTATTTTTGGATGTTTGAGTTGTATGTGTGTGACCGCACGTTTTCAAGAATAGGAGGGAACGGATGGCCTTGATATTGTGGCAGCTGTTGAAAGCAAAATACTAGGTTGATGCACTGAATGCCATCAGGCAGGCAAGGATATTGAGGGATCAAGTGATGACTGTGAATTAGCGACTTGGTCAGACAGCAGGAACAGTGTCTTTAATGGGGTGAAGCCAGAAACAATCGCTACGTAGGAGGCTAAAAACTAAATTAATACATAACTGGTAATCTGGTAATCTGGTAATCCTAGTTTCAGCTTCATAGCAAACGGGTCACCCCACATATGCTCCGCTCCTGTGCCAACGAAAAACAAACGCAGCTCACAGTGTCACGCCATGCACTCAACTCAGAAGCTGGGCGACGAAACTACATCCTTCCAGTCTACAAATGGAGCAAAAATGCAACGGCCACCGTCTGGAAAAAAAAAATATTTGCCACGGCTTTTTTTTTTTTTTAATACATAACTGGTTTTGTCAGACGATACACGCGGAAGGATACAACGAGGAGCTGATCGAAACACGAATGCATAGTATTCTCTCATATACAGTGATAATTATCTATCTAGTAATAAATATGTTTGACCTAATAACTGCTGACTGATTCTGTTCACAGTCCTTAAGAAAGAGAATAGGGGCTTTTGAGCTGAAATGCTATAGAAAGATTCTCAGAATATCTTGGACAAAGAAGATGAGAAATATTGACATCTGAAAGGATCTGAACATCAAGAAAGATTGGCTAATAAACAGAATCATTTCTCGAAAGCTGAAATATTTTGGTCATATCAAGCGCCACGACGGATTGGAAAAAATTATAGCAGAAGGCATAGTACCAGGAAGGAGGGGCAGGGGCCGACCAAGACGAAGATGGGCACAGGATATAAGTAACTCCTTGAGTGTGAAATTGTCAACTGCTGCAGCAAACCCTAACTAGATGATAGATCTAAGTCTTGAAAAAAAAAATTATTGCATATCCTGTCGAACCAACGCAATTTTTTTTAAAAAAATTTTAATTTTTTTTTTTTTAAAGGCACATTTTACGTTCAGTAGTTTGCCATTGTTAATAAACGGTCGGCTTCCGATACCAATGATGAAACAAAAGCTAGGCGAAAATGTGCTTGCAGCTGTGATCGAAGTCAGCATTCCTGAATTACGAAGTGCGTTCGCAACGCCTCAGTCACAGACTCCGATCTGAGTAGATGTATTATATTTTGTGTAATATATGGACAATTTTTAACCTCTTTTTTTTTAAAACAATTTCAGTGCCAAAAAGCCCGTTGCAGAATTGTTTTTTTCCTACAGTTCTTCCAAGTAGAACTGCATCTGCCTGAAAGGCTAAAAGCCAACAGTCTGCACACAAATATGCCAGCTCTGTAAAACGGATATTCACGCAACTCTTGAATAAGACAAAAGTCCACAAGTTGGCGAACATCTGGACTTTCCGATGAGGTGCACAGCTGGTGAATGCAAATAAGCAGACATATATATGTTACTTGTCGGCTCTGTGGCTAAGTCGATGCGAACGCTTCGCTTCGAAATGCCGGGATGCCGGGTTCGATCCCAGTTGCGGGCAATGCGCCTTGCGTTGGTTTCGACAGTGGTATCAAGAAAGCCGACCGTCCAGGAGCAATGGCAAACTACTGGACGTAAATTTGCCAAGAGAAACCACATAACAGCCAGGGGTTGTTAGGGTTGGTTCTGCAACGTCCTGTAAATAATACGCAACTAACTTACTTATATGTTACTTAACTTCGTGTGTCTCATTCTTCTCCAGAGTTATGAGTCGTACCCTATTCATTCCCTAACTGGTTCTGTCGTGTGTGTGTTTTTTGTCAACATATATTAGGATCAGTGAGACTCGGAGGCTTTTATTTTACTGTACACAGTTTCTGCAATAGAAAGTTTTACAGGAAGAACTTCTTGGGACTGAAAGAGTTAATTATGTGTTTTTAGCCTTGGAGATTATAAAACACAAATTACTTCTTTAAGAACAGAATTGTGTTACATTTCCTCGCGTTAGTTAATTGCGTATCCTTTACAGGACGTTGCAGAACCAACAGCAACATTTTTTTCTTCTGTTGTGGTAGTAGTTTGCTATTGATTTCTAAAGGTGTGCGAGTAAGTGTATGTGTGGTGAGAAATTACTGCTATAAAAGTAAGGGAGAGGACAGAAAATTTAGTTTAAACAATGGATATATTCAAAAAGGACTGAAGCGAGCAACTCAATATGTATAGGTTTTGTGTGTGTGTGTGTCCTAGTCTTCTATGTCTGAGTGCTTCTCTGCCTGCTCTTTTCTCTCTAACCCTCTCTCTCTCGGTCTCTTTCTCTCTCTCTCTCTCTCTCTCTCTCTCTCTCTCTCTCTCTCTCTCTCTCTCTCTGTGTGTGTGTGGGTGTCTGTATGTCTGTCTGCGTGAGTGTATGTGTCAGCATGTGTCTGTCTGTCTGTGCATGTCTATGCGTGTTTCTCTGTGTGTTATGTGTGCCCCTTTGTTGTCTGTATGTGTCTGCATGTCAGAGTATATGTCTGTGCGTGTTGAATATATGTGTCTGGGTGTGTATTTCTATGTGTTTGAATGATTATGCATTTCTGCGTGTTTGTCTCTGTGGGTGTCAGTATGTGTTTGTCTGCCTGTTTGTCTGTATTTGTGTGTGTGTGTGTTTGACTGCGTGTGTGTCTATGTGGCTGTATGTATGTGTCTGCATGTTTGTCTGCGTATGTGTGGTGTGTGTGTCAGTGTGTGAGCACGAATGTAAATATGTGTGCTGTGTGTTCCCCTGTGTGTGTTTATATGTAAGTGTCTGTGTGTGTGTCTGTATTTTTGTCTGAGTGTGTGTGTGTCTCTGTGGGAGTGTCCGTGTGTGCATGTGTGTGTCTCCATTCATGACTGTATTTATGACTGTATGCGTGTATGCCTGTATTACGTATGAATGTATGTTTGTATCTATGTATGTATGTTTGTGTGTACGTATGCCTGTGTGTATGTGTGTATGCATGTTTGTTTGTATGTATCTGTGTATGTATGTATGTAATGTATGCATGCATGTTTGTGTGTGTAAGTGAGTGGGTGAGCGCGTGTATGTGGGTGTATGTATGCACGCGCGGGTTTTTGCATGCACTTTACAACTCATGCTTTTGTGTTCTTTTATAATATTCATAATATGCATATCATCATATGATCATAACATGCTTTATTAGTAAAATACAACTGCTGTGCGAAAGATAGTTGACTGGAAGGGCCGAATGTAAGACGGGCCTGCGTGCCCAATTTGTGACCCTTTGAAAATAAAGTTCGTTCGTTCGTTCGTTCGTTCTCTCTATCACTAATTACTTGTTCACCCTTCTGCTATATATTTGTCACAATACCCGCACTTACTCTCACACCCTCTCATACACAATCATACATTCTCATACATTTACCACTCCTACACCGAACACATGCTGCCAATACCTCTTGTCTATTGCCCACACACCGTTGACATGCAGCTCCTGTAGTCTATTAAAGCGATCATCTCTTCACGTGTCTGCTGTCCTCGGGCTTTGTGCAACTGACAGTTATAAGTGTAGTCCCGTGCACACTTCTCCACACAACCAGAAGTGAAAGAATCACTTGAGGAACGCAAGCAAAAGAAAGATGTTTGCTGGCCAATTATAAACATTATTATGTAAGGATATCTTTTTCTACGAGAAAACCGTCAGCAGTATTGCACTGGTATTTATCTGAAAGTCAGGAAATTTGTGTTCTGCCTATCTCTGTTTCCATCGGTCTGATTCTCTGCTTGTCGGCCTGTCTCTGTGCCTACCCGAGTGCTGCTTTGTCTCTCTAACTGTTGGACTACCTAACTATCTATATATCTATTTATTCATCCATCCATCCGTCCGTCTGCCTATCTCGCTGGCTGGCTGTCTGTTTGTCTATCTTTCCGTCCGTCTATTTATCTGTTTGTCTGTCTATACGTCTTCCAATAGAAGGTAAGCAAGACAGACATAATTCCCTAACAGTTGACCATAATGAAAGAAATATACAAATTATATTAGCACTCAAACAACTATCAGAGCTCGAAAACCATTCACACTTGGACACCAACCAGTATAACTCTCTGGTAGAGCTCAACAACCATATACTCTTGGACACCTACCACTACAACACTCTGGCAGAGCTCAGAAACCATTTACGCTTGGACACCAACCAGTACAACTTTCTGGTAGAGCTCAAAAACCAAATACGCTAGGACACCTACCAGTACTACTCTCTGGTAGAGCTCAGAAACCATTAATGCTTAGACACCTACCACTACAACACTCTGGCAGAGCTCAGAAACCATTCACGCTTAGACACCTACCACCACAACACTCTGGCAGAGCTCAGAAACCATTCACGCTTGGACACCCACAAGTACAACTCTCTGGCATATCATAGGTAAAGTGCTATTTTCACATCATAGGTTCTTCGAGCAAAAAGTGTTAGACTCATATTTGTATAGTAAAGTTTACACTCAGTGCAGTTATGTTAAATGACACGCCTTCATATTTTATGTTCTAGAACATTTACAAGTACTAGGTTTTGGTTGAACCGATCTGGGAGCCCTAGATCGATTATAAAAAAATGGATTCTATGTAGATTCAAAACGCAACCTTTACGTCAATGAAATATTATTACTGCACAGTTTAACAAGGATGGAACTTTTTTGAGGAGCCCTAATAACTTTCTAGGGGCGGTTGATTGGAGCCTTTTTTTTAATTGATAATATAAATTGTAATAATAATATTATTATATTAATATTATTAATAATACTATTATTATATGGGAGCCGTTGTAGTCTAATGGCTAGACGCTCCCCTGCGGATGGGAAGGTCGTGGGATCAGTTCCTGACGTGGGTCGGATTTTTTTCAAAAATGACCTTCGCTCCTATGTCGACCCGGCCTTGAGTGAGTACCAGATACATTTCTGGGAAGTAAATGTGGCCGACGTTATGCTGTCCATATCACCCGCTAAGTGCCGTTTGGTCTACATAATTTACATGTAGCCCTATATACCCAATACGCTAAAAGTCCTGGAAAAGGGTCTTTTACTTATTAATATTAGGTGCTGAATGACAGAAACAACCATATCTTTTTTTTTCTGATCAGACTCACATTGTCAATATTATACCGTCTGCCTTATTTCTCTCTCTCCCTCTCTCTCTCTCTCTCTCTCTCTCTCTCTCTCTCTCTCTCTCTCTCTCTCTCTCTCTCTCTCTCTCTCTCTCTCTCTCTCTCTCTCTCTCTCTCTCTCTCTTGGTACGTTTTGTAGGTTGCGTCGACCTGAGAAGGGAAATCCATTTAAAATTAATCCCTACCCTCACAGGGAAATCTAACAAAAGCTCTATCCCCGCGGGTAAGAGAGCCATGCAAGATGATACTGTAGCTTCCAGAAACTATATAACTAGACTAATGAAGACCGGATGACTTAAGATCATAATTGGAATTATTATACCCGATACTTTGCTATCGGCAATGTAAGATTTCATTGTCTGGCTTTCCAATAATTACAGCCATTGTTCTCATCTTCTACTGGATAATTTGAGTATAGTTACGTTACTTTCATGGTCACTATATAGCCCAGAGACTCTCAGAGTACGAATATGTGATACGAACTTTGAGCAAATTTTGGTAATTCTAGGGGTCAGCAAGTGTAAAGAGATTTTGATTATTTCGTTTGTTTTGTAAAGGATTACATAGTCTCCAGTTCTCCTTATATTGTTAAAACTTCTCCTATTTATCTTTCCTGTCTTGCTGCTGCTGCTTCTACCTCTTCCTCCAGCTTCTTCTTATTTGTCATCACCAGCTTATGCGCTAGTCCTTAATTCAAATATCAGCTGGCATGATGTCATCGGATCTACTGCAAGATTTTGATATCTATACCTGTCGACTGAAAACATCCGTCTTCAGCAAAACCTTTAATCACTTGCTTTGTACGACACGCTTGTTAGGGTTAGTGAGCCTATTTTTGATCCCCCAAAATGGGGTTCATGAACCCATAAGGGAAGCTTTTTTCTTCTTCTTCTTCCTCCTCCTCCTCTTCTTCTGCTTCTTCATTTCTTCCTCCTCCTCCTCCTTCTCCTCTTCTTCTTCTTCATCATCTTCTTCATCATCTTCTTCTTCTTCTTCTTCTTCTTCTTCTTCTTCTTCTTCTTCTTCTTCTTCTTCTTCTTCTTCTTCTTCTTCTTCTTCTTCTTCTTCTTCTTCTTCTTCTTCTTCTTATTCTTATTCTTCTCCTCCTTCTTCCTCTTCTTCTCCTTCTTCCTCTTCTTCTCCTTCTTCTTCTTCTTCTTCTTCTTCTTCTTCTTCTTCTTCTTCTTCTTCTTCTTCTTCTTCTTCTTATTCTTCTTCTTCTTCTCCTCCTTCTTCCTCTTCTTCTCCTTCTTCTTCTACTACTATTCCTACTACTACTACTATTACAACAACAACAACAACAACAACAACTACTACTACTACTACTACTACTACTACTACTACTACTACTACTACTACTACTACTACTACTACTACTACTGCTAATACTACTACTGCTAATACTACTACTACTTCTTCTTCTACTACTACAACTGCTACTACTACTACTATTCCTACTACTACTACTACTCATACTACTACTACTACTATTTCTACAACAACAACTGCTACTACTTCTTCTTCTTCTTCTTTTACTACTTCTACTGCTACCACTACTTATTCTTCTTATTTTACTACTACTACTACTACTACTACTACTACTACTACTACTACTACTACTACTACTACTACTACTACTACTACTACTACTACTACTACTACTACTACTACTACTACTACTACTACTACTACTACTCCAACTACTACTACTACTACTACTACTACTACTATTTCTGCTACTACTACTACTACTTCTACTTCTGCTACTACAACAACTACTACTATTTATTCTTCTTCGTTTTCTCCCATTCATCCTTCAGTGAATCATTAGTCGTATTCCAACGCAGAACCCGTTCGCTACAAGAAAAGTCTTTCACAGTCAGTTAATCAAGTAACAGAAAGTATTGTGAACGGCACTCATAGAAAGAAGTAGTATATGGTGTTTCAGAACCGTTGTTGCCCCCTTTATTATCTTCAGTTTTCGACCATGACAGTGTCTTTAGGATAATGTATTGTGGTTTACAACTCAGGGACTGCTTTTTCTTCTGCTTCTTCTTCTTCTTTTTCTTCTTCTTCTTCTTCTTCTTCTTCTTCTTCTTCTTCTTCTTCTTCTTCTTCTTCTTCTTCTTCTTCTTCTTCTTCTTCTTCTTTCTTTCTTCTTCTTCTTCTTCTTCTTCTTCTTCTTCTTCTTCTTCTTCTTCTTCTTCTTCTTCTTTTTCTTCTTTTTCTTCTTCTTCTTCTTCTTTTTCTTCTTTTTCTTCTTCTTCTTCTTCTTCTTTTTCTTCTTCTTCTTCTTCTCCTTTAATTTCTTCTTCTTTGTCTTCTATTTCTTCACTTCCTGTCTTACTACTTCATGTGTGGACAGAGATGATATAAAGTTCTGCTTCTTGCTCCTCTGGCCATCCCGAACATATACAAATCTTGCTCTTAAAGTTTCTGTGACGTTACCTTTCCATATTGTTCTTGGCCTACCTCGTGCGATTCGCACATCTCCTCTTCTGGACTATGCCTTTCATTCTAAGACGTCACAATGTACTTTCTCTAAGTGGGCAGACCATTTGATTTGCTGTCTTTGCATGCAATTTAAAATTGGTTCTCTGCCAACTTTTTCTCTCTGTTGACCTTATTCTTTACCACGACACTGGGATATAGCCTGATATCAAGGAGACGACAAAAACAAAAGAAAAAGACCTTATTCATGATGTTACCTCTTCCGATACCTCCTGCAGCTTTTCTCAGACTTCTCATTTCCATGGACACTAATTGTCTCTCCTAGTTTTTTGGGTGAGTAACCATGTCTGGCACTGATAGCATAGGGATGGTAGGATAAGGCGCCTAATTAGGGTAATTTCCTTAAGTCGGAGTGCATCTGCATGAGAGGCATGCAACGAACAGTCTGTTTACAAATACGCCAGATAAAAAAAACGGATGAGCATGCAAAACTCAGATTCTGGAAGGAGACCAAAGTCCAGAGTGGACGAACAATTAGAACTTTTCGCCTGAGTTTACAGCTGATGAATCCTAAAAAGAAAAGGCTAAGCATCTCGGCCCAACACATCCGATTTCAACAAATCCATAATTACAGTGTGTTCCAAAAATTATGCCGAACTTCGCAAATTTGTAATTCAGTAGCCGCTCAATGTTTGTTGTTGAAATTTAGCATGCACACTGTTAATAATAGTGTTCTTGTGCGTATGCTTGTTGTGTTAGTTTTCCCTATTTGTGTTATATCGAAAAAGAAATAACGATTCAAAATAAACAGGCAGCAAGCTTACAGTTATTTGAGTAAATTGAGTAAGGGGAAATTTTTATAACATCAAATTGCACGCATTTCACAGGCATTTCACTCTCGAGTGGTCATCTACAGCGGTTACCTAGTGGGAGTTGTTAAATAAAAGCAACGTTTCATTGTATGCCCTATGAGCTCTCAAAATAATTATAACGCATTGCTGCTCTTGTGAACTGATTTCCAAACAATGCCCACTTCTGTCAGTTACTTGTATATTCTTTTTCTGAGCAGATTCCTAAAGGTACAGTCGACAAAGTCGAATACGATCAATACATACTCGACTACTGTGCAAGAGACGGCAACTGGCGGTTAGCCTGTCTGGTTTTGAGAAATACCCTGAACCAATCCAAAAGACTGGCCTGAGACCAGACATGGTTTTGCACTCTGCGGCAGAGCACCACTTATCCTATAGAGCTCAGCGTGACGTAGAAGTTGCACATCGAAGACAACCACCTGTATAAGCTCGATAAATACAGCGATCTGGTGGCCGGTCTGAGAAGCGATGAGGGGTACACAGTAAAACTCCTCACATTCAAAGTAGGCGTAAGAAGACCAATGTCCACCTCCACAAACAATGTACTTAAGCAGCTGGGCTTGCTAGGAAACTAGGAAACAAGCGTAAACAGTTACTAGGGCAACCGGGTGAAGCCGCTGGAAAAGATTTGAGCTAGCTGTAGGCGCAACGGAACATAGTGGGGGAAGGCCTCGGTAAACTGGTCTCAGCTCTAGTTTAAAAAAAAAATTGAAATCCCTGAAGCCACAGTTGTCTTATCAACTTATGCCCGTGCTACTGCCACAGTCTGTTCGATAAACGTCTAACCCATTAACTAACTGTCTATTTGCCACTCTGGTCGTGCATATAGGCATTTAATTTGCTACTGCAGCGACGATATACATCACCATAACCTTAGTGCCTGTTGCAAATTACCATTACGTCTTTTCGACATGTCCGATCAAGCGTAGGAGGAGAAGTCCGAGACCTGGTGTCATGACCCAGGTCAGCCCGCCTCTGAGATTGTCTGGGAGGATAACAGGCCAAAACAAATGTTGAAAGGGGGACCACCTACGAGCTTATCGGTATACACCTGCTGCGTATGCTCCCGCTGTGAAGTTCTTCTTATATTACTGGGGGGCACAAGAGTTATTCATCAAATTTAGATGACATAAATTCGCCGCTTCAAGAAAACGGCAGAACCTGTGCCCCGTGCAACAGCAAATTGTAAAATCACAAGCACATGGTAAACCTAAGGCCATATGCAAAAATGCATGTTGAACCATGTATACGTATTTCGATATATCTGTTGAAGTGTGACCGTACAATTTTTGAAACCCACCATAATCAACTTTAATGACAGACGCATTATGAAAACAGTATGTATTCCTCCCCTCACCTCCTTTATACCCCAACAAAAAGTCACACAGGGGAGTTTTCCCTCTGAAATTTCCACTACCAAGTTTATGAACTGATATTTGTGTCTGTGAAATTGGTTGCCTGACGCGTGACAGCGTTAAAGAGTAATCGTCCAGTGTGATTTCAAATTATCGATGACAGTCTGTGACGTCACTGTCTACTGCTGTAAAATCTGGAAAATGAAATTGGAAACTATGACTAAAGTTTCTTGGTGAATTTATGGTGAAGAAAATTTAATAATGTTCTTTTGATTTTTGGTTTCAGTCCATCACGCTAGGAAATAGAGAACAGTAAAATTCCAGACAGAATCGTGTTAGTGGCTTCATAAGGAATTAGGTGTTTTCTTGTTTATAATAAAGAATACAAGGTGAATCCTGTGAAATGTTTAACTTTGGTTTAATATTAGCGCCAGTATCGCCTATCTCTCGCCTAAGCTTACTACAAGAGTGTTTTTAATACAACGGTCGTGCTTCTTGCTTTTCATCTTTATCATCGTTATCATTTACAATAACAAAATCATCATCGTTATCATCATCATCTTCATGATCTTTATCATTATAAGCGGCGTTGTATTGTGTTGTTTTACGCACGTTGGGATACTGTCTACTTCATTTTGATTGTATTTATATAAATCTGTTTAATGTATTTAACTCCTGCCCTCAAACTTTCCATTGCATGCAAGCCTCAGTTTACTCAGACACACACATAATACACACTCGCATGTATACATACATGATCACGACCGTACACGCGTACACATAATGACTGAATGTATAGCTGTATGGCTAATACAGTCTTTAGGTAATTTCGCTTTTGTTTCATTTTAATTTTTTTGAAAGAGAGAGAGAGAGAGAGAGAGAGAGAGAGAGAGAGAGAGAGAGAAAGAGAGAGAGAGAGAGAGAGAGAGAGAGAGAGAGAGAGAGAGAGAGAGAGAGAGAGAGAGAGAGAGAGAGAGAGAGAGAGAGAGAGCAAGAGAGAGAGAGAGATGTTTTACATGTTTAGTCTCAAGCCAATATATTTTATAAACTTATTTAAAGATTGCTATCTACATAGTAAAAAATTTCTATACAGAGGTAATTTATATGCATTATTACAAATGATGAATCCCCAGTACTTTATAAACAGGACTTATATACATACTTACAAACACACACTCAGACATAGTGAGAGAGAGAGAGAGAGAGAGAGAGAGAGAGAGAGAGAGAGAGAGATGAGAGAGTAGTGCCTGTGTAAAAGTACTTAACTCATTCCTGATCCTTTGGACATGATACAAACAGTACGTTTACCAATCTAATGCGCTTATGAATTAGGAAAGAATCACTAATCCGTTGCCATTAATTTTTTTTTTTTTTTTTTATCCTGTTGTTTTTTAGATATTATACCTAGATGAGGCTTGTTTAAAATAATGTATAGAGTGTTTAATACTAAACTAGATAAATAAATGAAAATGTAATCTCATTTTTCCTTCCTGAGAAAAATCGAATGCCTACTAAGAGGGTATTGGGAAGGGAGAAGAAAGATATGCTATTGTTTCAAAGAAGAGTCGCCTTCAAATAAAACATCAGGAATCTGGAATCTTTCTGATTTTTCACTGTCTTTATTTCTGTCTTCAATTCTGTCTTCATTTCTGTCTTCATTTATGTCTCTTTATGCCACCTAGATCTGCGTGAAGTTCGTTAGAAATGATAATTACTAAAAATCTGCCCATAGGACTGTCCTTATGCCTCTCACAGTGTGTCGGAAATGTGACTGTGTATACTCATTGTAGACAATTTCAATGGTTTAAAATGAATTCTGCCCGTGTTCCAAAGTTGTGGATTTCAAGCTGTCTGATAGACATGGCCAATCAGACACCTTTTTTTAGGGTGCCTGGTTAACCATGTTCTTAGTATAATTGTTTCCATAGCGAGGCGAACACGCCGTCTGGAGGTGAAGGTTTGATTCCTGGCACGGTAACTATAGCTTTCAATATTTATGTTGTCTAATGTGTTTTTCTATATTTCTACTTTTTTTTCTATCAGTGCCGATCAATACATTGTCTGTTACTTTATAAACGGACAATGCTATTACACGACTTGTTCTAGCTTTGTCGAGTTGATACTTCTCTGCAAAACTCCTGACATCTATCCGTGGCTTTGTCTCGAGAATGGTAAAGAAAAGATAGCATACAGTGTCGTGACTAATTTTGACTCATAACAACAAAATTTGAATTTTAAAACAAATGCTAAGTACCAAAGAAATGTTTTCGGGTCTAAATCCTTCGCATACCAGGTTGAACGTTCATCAAACCTAACGTATACAGAGATATCACTGTGTGTACATATATCCACTGTGTTTACATATATCCACTGTGTGTACGTATATCACAGTGAGTGTACAATTCTCCACCGTGTGAAAATGTATCCACCTTGTGTACATATACCGCTGTGTGTACATATCTATGATTAAACCTAATATATTCACTGCTTCTACGTATACCACTGTGTGTACATATACCACTATGTGTGCATAATAGTGTACATATATACACTGTGTGTACATATATTCACTATGTGTACGTGTATCCACTGTGGCAGCCTAGTGGCTAGAATCTCATCTGCTAACACGGCTTCATTAACGAGTCAGGTACTGTTAAACATTGCACTTGGATTTCACTTTGGCGCTAACAATCCTGCTAGATGATGATGTAATTTTTAGTTCCAACTATCATTTCATGCTTTTCACTTTGTATTAAAAAAGGTAACGGTAAAGTCGGGAGATGAGAACCAGCGTCATTGCACACGGTTATAAACCATAAGTGCTCTGCAACCAGTACGGACAGCCGATAAGAAACTGTCCGCCTGTGTCGCCGTCCGTTCGTAACAGCGACGTTCCTCCATTTAACCCAGAGTGTTAACTTTGGTACCCATTACTCTCTAGGCTGGGTGAACCCCTGAACTACCCGGTTTCGAACATCTGCAGCGAGTCGCAGCTGGATTTTAAAGCGAGTCTCCTATCGACTTCCCAAAAGTCACACCCTAGTATTGCTTTGTATTTTACATCTTAACATACCCAAATTAGCATGTCACTGTTTTCTGTCCATGATATTCCTGTGTGCGAGGTAACAAGCAGTCTGATAGATTAGCTGCAGCCACGCCTCGATGCGTGAGCTACTAAATGATAAAGCGGCTGCGGTGAAGGTTCTATGACAGTGTTTCTCAAACTTTTCTAAGTCGCCGCCCTTTTTTTCAATTAAACTTTTGCCCCGGTGCCCTAACCTATGTAAAAGTATGACTATGATCACTACTCTATGGGATCAAATGGGCAGGGCAAAAGAACAGACGGGAAATCCATACAATGAAAGACTAACTCAACAGAGGAGGGGGGGTGTAGGGGAAAGGGGTGTAGAGGTTCTGGCAGATATTCAACATTGAAGGGGTAACAGAGGCAGACCTTTAAAAAGGTTGTAACTAGCACCATTCGTGTGTCAACTCTGGTTTCTGAAGAAGAGGACGGAGCACGTATGGCAATGTCCCGAATGTAGTAATGTCAATTCTTGATTCGTTCAATGAGTTGATTTGAGTTGATTTGAGTCGAAAATTGACATTACAGCACTCGATGCATTCCCATGCATGCTCCGTCCTCATCTTAAGCAGTCAGCGCAGAGTTCACAATCTGGTTAAATGTCATCATCATCGTAATTTTGTTTAAATAATGTATTATGGACTAATTTATAAAGTTGTGTGTGTGTGTGTGTGTGTGTTTCATTCATGTAAAAATATCCATATAGCATAGAAAATACGCTATTTACATTAACACACAGTTGGCCTATGAACAGAATGCATATATATATATGTGTGTGTGTATGTGTGTGTGTGTGTGTGTTGTGTGTGTGTGTGTGTGTGTGTGTGTGTGTGTGTGTGAATATTAAATGTCTTAAGTCGCAAAAGGTGAATGTTATTTGGTTCACATTTGTATAGATCAATATAAAGTTGAGCAAGGCCAAATTAGGCCACATTACTTAATACTGAGTAACGTTATCATTACAACACCGCCACGTTTACTTCCCAGAAGTAAAGCTATTTTGTAAAAGCCACTGTAAGAGGCGTCAATCTGCAAACTAATGTAATTAGTTTACAAATACATCCATAAAGAGAGTTAAACAAATATCAGTTGGATCGTCAGGCAAATGCACAAATTACGTTGCTGCTTGGACTCGTATATACAAATTATTTTGATTACACCAGGAAATATTAGGTGATAATTAAGTATTTTAACAAAAGGTTTAAGTCAAGAGGATCGATGTATTGCACTGAATTGTATCCGGTATGCGGCTAACCACATGCCGAGAGCTAATCACAACACTCAAACACCGTAGCTCTAGCGACGATCCCTAGGAATTTTCGTAAATTTTGCACTGTTAACCGAAAAATGCAGTTCGGTTAAAGAATCCGAGATCTCTAGAGTGCGATGCCTACGGCTCAAGCTCTCAACCATGGTGACCCCCACCCGTTTCCATCCACTCCAAATCTTTCTCATAATTAAATGTGCATTATTTTAAAACCAGCAAAACACTAATATAATATTTGTTTCGTTACCATTTGTAATTACATAAACTCGCAAACGTTTAAAATAAACTAGGTCCATAAGTTTGATCCATTTTTGTTTTATATCCCTGGAAAATTCCTAATAGCCATTTTAAGCTGAGTCAGACCGTGGACAAAATATTCCCTTTTAGTAGAATAGAGCAAAAATTTTAGGAATCAATAGATAAGAATGTTACCCAATGCGATGCTGTAACACACATTAAATAAATAATTATAATTGTTAAGTGAAATATCATATAAAAGTTATCAAATTAAAGTCCGTGCAAGAAAGGATGCCAAAATACATTAATGTGTAACTCAGTTGCCGTTCAGTGTTTGAAGTTTGGAGTTTGAATTTTAAACAACGGATCAACATCATGGCACACTGTTAGTAACCCATAAGTGCTCCCTTCTTCTTCTAAATCAAGTCTGCGTCCGAAGAAGCCCATCACAGTACACAGGCTCTGTAGCACTGGCGAGGTCCTGAAATACTTTGGGTAGAATTTTAACAACTTTTGCCCTGGCAGCGCCGTCAGGTTACTTTTTTCGATTTTAAACTGCCAAAGGAATTTTTACGTGCACAACAATGCACACGGGCGTCTGATCTCCCTTTTAGTGTAAGATGTTGAAATTCGGCATGTAAATTATTAATAATCATGCCCTTGTACGAAATAGATTTTCTGGTAATCAAAGAGCTAGTGTTTATTTTGCCTTATTTGAGGTAGACAATAAGCTAAAAACACAGACATCAATTCACCGCGAACAGTCTGTATTCTTACCGTTAATTGAGTAACGAAAACTTTTCAGAACATCATCTCCAGCATTAGCATCTCGAAGTTGTCAATATTTCATTGTATGAGAAAAGGCTATCAAAATAATCACTACTTGTAGATGTACATGCGAACTGCTTTTCAGACAATCTGCACGCCTGTATCAATTAATGTATTTTATATTCTTTGGGGGTACAAAATTATAAGTCAAACACAGATCAAAGAGCTTCGCCGCTCTAAGAAGACAGCAAGATCTGTACAATCGTAAATTATAAAATCGTACGGATATGGGAAATTTATGACCACATGCAAGATGTCGTTTTGATCAGTACATGAGTTTAAGAGATTTGTGTTCAAGTGTGAGATCACGACTTTTGGAACGCACTTTAACAGTAGAACCTTTTTTGAGTTTTTAAGTTTAAGAGATTTACACTTTTCACATTGAGGGAAACGACCTAATTTCTTAGGGTTTTATTCCACAAGGCTCTGTTTATCTACGCAAAATGGTTAATCACCTGGCGAAAGCCTGGCACATCGCACGAACTCCGTAGCTCCATTGACAATCGATAGTGATCTCAGTAAAATTTGCACTGTGAACTAAACGATAAAATGCGAAACATTTAAAGCACAAACAGATTAACGGGTACGGTGAGCGTGAACATTGAGATGGCTGGGCTGTTGAAGACGGAGCACGGATGGGTCGGACCGATGTGCTAGATGTCGATTACGGTCAACAAGCAACAAAAGCATACAAACATAGATAATTGTTCATTCGTTACCATTTGAAAGTACCAGATAAGTTGACCTTGATAATTCCCAAGTTAGATGCACACAGTTAATCACAAGTGTTCAAGGACAAGAAAAAAAATCACTGTTCGAAAAACCGCAATAGGATCCTAGAGTTTCTAGAAAATACTGTCAAAAGTGGATAACAGTTTGGCGCGAAGTCTACTTCTTTTACCGCTCCGATTTCATTGCAACTCAACCATTCGCCTCTCGTAACTTCGGCTACCCCACTGCTAAATTCTCTCCCCGCTTTTCCTCTCACTTACTCCTGGCCTCTGTCTGTTTCTCTCGTGTCGTGCGGTCGGAGTGAGCGGCCCGTTAACTGCCGAGACAATATGAAGAAAGGAATGAAGAAACAGAAAAAATACGCACGATTCTATGAGAATGTGTGGGTTAGATTTTGGAAGGGATGGACATCTGTATTTCTGGATAGAGTGAAGAACACTAATTTTAGAAAAGTAAAACATATATTTTTGTTCTTCCGCTGTAAACTCTGACATAAAGTTGAAGGGGTGACGTTTGACCCGACCAGGCCCGCACAAGAAACGATTAACACCAGCTGACACAAAGTGTCGCCATTCGGATGAAAATCCTCCCCAGGCACAAGTCCCAGAAACCCCATTCAAACATTAGGGTATATCAGGGTCCCTGGCGACATCGAGGTAGTGTTATAAAATAACAACAACAACAACAAAAAGTATGTCCCATATTCGGGTGGAAGTCGAATAAAAGTTTAGTTTGTATGTCCTCTTCTGTTTCTGAATGTTATTCTTGTTCTAAAACATGAGTTTTGCGTGCACATCCGTTTAACTGATCGGACATTTTTGTTGGAACTGCTAATTCGTTGCCTCTAAGACATATGTACTCCAACCTTCAAGGAAACAAGACTAATTAGCCGACTTTTATGATTTGTTTGTTAGGAGGGCATTGGGTCTATTCTGTGACCCCCCCCCCCCTCCCCACACCCCACACCACACCAAACACAAGATTATTTTATCTAAAAAACATGCATAAATACCATCGTCGTCATGAATGGATCAATTACCTTCTATCATATGGGTGCTGGTGCCATATTTGAGCTGGGGAAGGGGTAGAGTAGATTTTTGCCCAAGCTAGGAAACTTGTTGTAAAAGGTGACTTACTCGGGATTTATAGAAATCCTCCGTTGAGCCAAAACACGCAAAAATCATATGTGCAAGGTCAAAAGACGCAGAAATGGCAGCATGGCCATCAGCCATATCGCAAGGCCTTAACCACCATTTTAATTTATAAGGCAAAATAAGACGAAGAAGATGACGACGAC
>CAJHNH020003122.1:82096-112326 GCA_905116865.2 Candidula unifasciata | reverse complement strand
TAGTTGTGGTCTCTTGCAGGCTGTGTGATGTCTGTCAGACTGATTTCCTGTTTTTTTTTTTTATTACAGGTGACTCTGTTACATCAACATCAGTTTCTAGTGATGATGAAAGTATACCTACAAGTGATAATATCAACATGGAAGAAAGATCACACAAATGTGTTGATTGTGGTAGAGTGTCTGCTTGCACTGCAGGTCTGAATATATTCAAACTAACCCATACAGAGACGTTGTATAGGTGCTGTCACTGCAGCTCTTTGTACGAGAATACGGATCATCTGAATGTATGCAAGATCAGGCACAGAGAAGGAGTTCCTTGTGCACCTGGTGGTTATGAAGTTACGTGTTTACAAAATGGTGCTGTAAAAAGGGATAAACAAGTGCATATGTGTGAATATTATTCCTCACCAATTAATAATAAGAAAAGAGGTAACAGATTATGTAAAGCGAAGAAACAGTGTGAATGTAATAATTGTGATGCAGCGTGTTTTCAGCCATGTTATTTAAAAGTGCATAATTTAAACAATCGAGAAATAAAAGCATTCAAATGTGAAGTTTGTGGCGCTGCATTTTCTCGCTTGTGTGATTTAACCAGACATGCAAAAATTCATTCAGGAGAGAGACCTTTTAAATGTGACATATGTGGTGCTACATTTATTCGCTCAACTGATTTAATAAGACACAAGAAAACGCATACAGGAGAGAGACCTCATAAGTGTGATGTATGTGGTGCATCATTTGCTCGCTCGTATAATGTAATACAGCACAAAAAAACACATACAGAAAAGAAACCATTTGAATGTGATTTTTGTGGGACAGCTTTTGCACATTCAGGGGATTTAACAAGACACAAGAGAATCCACTCAGGAGAGAGACCTTATGTGTGTGCTATTTGCGGTAGTACGTTTGGTCGCTCAACTGATTTATTAAGACACAAGAAAACCCATTCAGAAGAGAGACCTTATAAATGTGATATATGTGGTACGTCATTTGCTCGCTCGTATAATTTAATAAAACATAAGAGAAGCCATACAGGAGAGAGACCGTTCAAGTGTGATTTTTGTGGTGCTGAATTTACTCATTCAGGAGGTTTGACAAGACACGAGAGAATCCACACAGGAGAGCGACCTTATAAATGTGGCATTTGTGGTTCTACATTTCTTCGCTCCTATGATTTGAGGAAGAGATTTGCACAAGAGAGTCCATACAGGAGAGAGGCCTTATAAATGTGATGCATGTGGGGCTGCATTTGCTAGGACTGATTCATTGATAAAACACAAGAGAATCCACACAGGAGAGAAACCTTATAAATGTGGCATTTGTGATGCCACATTTTCATATTCTGGTTCTCTAATAATACATAAAAGAGTTCACAGTGGAGAGAAACCTTATAAATGTGATATTTGTGCTGCATCATTTTCTTATTTATGTAGTCTAAAAATTCACAAACGCATCCATTCAGACATAGCCTAATAACAGTGAAGATGAGGCTGCTGAATTTTCTCAAGCAGACTTGAAGAGCATCAGACATTCCATTCGGTAATTCTTCTTTTTCTTCTTTGGTTCACCAGCTGTAAACTCTGGTGGAAAGTTCTGGTTGTTCATTCACCTCTGGACTGCTGTCCTGTCCCAGAACCTGAGTGTTGCATGTGTATCTGTTTTACAGATCTGACACATTCTTGTGCAGACTGTTGGTTCCTTGCCTCTCTGGCTTTGAAGGAAGCTCCCAATTAGTCGACTCTTACGACATGCTTTTGGGTAGGGAGTGGGTCTGTTCTTGTTTTCCCTATAATAGGGCCCCAGAACCCACACAGGGGAACTATTTAATGAAAACACATCAGGTGATGGAACACATCATTATTGTACTCCCCTCTTTATGATCTGAAATGTTCCCAAGGGGTTATTAATACTAATAGCTGCCTTTTGCTGACAGTACGTGTTCTTTATCATCAAAGATCTTTTCCATCGATGTTTAACTTCTACAATAGTTTGCTTATGTCTTCATCTTTCACACAGTCAAATGCTCTGTATGGTCAGTGAAGCATAAGTAAATACCTTTTCTTTCTACAGATGCACATTGTTCTTCACCAATTTCTGGTTTTAATCTTCTTTCTTATTCTTCACCTAATTATTCTAAATAACTAAGTAGTCTATGTGATGGAGAAACCTTTAGATGTGTGGTGTTTGTGGTGCTTCATTTTCTCAAAGCTTCCCGTTATTATTACACAAGAAAATCCATACTGGGTAGAATATTGCATTATTATATTTTTGTGAAACTGCAATAGGGGCATTTTCTGGAACCCATTAAGATGGGTTTTGAAATATCTCCATTGTCTAGGATAAGTATAGTTGATACAACATCAGTTAGTTTCAACATTGTTTTAACGGATTCAAAAAAGAAAGTTCCCAGTTGTCAGCGATGGTAAGGCCAGAGCATGTCTTTATAAAGGTCATTCAACTTGCACTGACCGACGTGCTCATTTGTACTTCTCATATTCGCCTCAGACTCCCTTAAACGTGATAAGTACCAAGAGTTATAAGTGCTGTCACATAGTTCACCACTCAAAGCACATTAACACTGCAATCACAGCCATAACGACAACTCGAACAAACTGTATCAGAATGTGGTCGCAATCCACACGAGAACATCTGATGTAGATACAACGTGTTGAGCTCTGTTTATTTTTTTTAATTTATACACAAGCTTTATTATTCTATCATTTCTACATCGTTCTAATTCAACATACTATCTAACTCTATAACTAAAACCATTATTAATGCGGCATGGCTACACTACTGTTGTTCAGACCGTCCACTCAGACGTTCGATCGACAACTGTCCCCAGCCGGTTCACAACCCGAGCTCAGTTTTCCTTACTTCAGGTGGTTCACGTGGCCTCTGTGGTCCGTGTGCACATCATGACAATCACACATTTAGTTCTTTGACAGCAGTCCCACGTTCCCCCATCTCCATCCCTACCTCGATCATGATACTGTGCATTAATTGTGTAGTTTACTGAATTAAAGAGAATTAAACCTTACAAACGTGTTGATTTTATATGGTGACTTTGATGTAAGGACGGCCAACTTTATTGAGGCTTGCTATAAGTTGAACTGTTCTTTGCACATTAAAGATTATGTGTGTACTCCGTAGGTGTGTGTTTTAAGTATGTTCTAGGGTAGCTAAGTAGATTAGCTGGCCTACCTAACAAGCCATAGAAAGTAGCTAATAAAGTAGGTCTCGGGCAGTAAGCAAGTTCCAGTGGATCAAGAGCTGAAGAAAAGACGCTTCCGTAAGTTAGGCTTAGAGAAAACAATACACTCCTACGGGATCTGAGCGTCGAGGAGATTGGGTCCATAGCAGCATCCAGTCCCGAAACATTCATTCTGACCATGTTAAACGTCATTGTGACCTGGAAAAAAGGCAATGAAGGGTATAGTTGTGGGGGGGGGGGGGCAACAGGCGCAGCCCTCCACGAAGTGGATAAAGACATTGAATTCGCGCTGATTATGAAAGCACATAGAGCTAGAAAATTGGCTAAAGAAAGAGTTTCAAGCGTGCCAAGACGAGAGCGACGTTCTGTAGTTGACCTGCTGATTGATGACGCGACGGTAGGCAGCATTGACACCTTTTTAGTAAACAAATATACAAGAACTGATCGGCACTACCCATTTTTCAGGCATTTTGTTTTTCGCTGCCACTCGTCACGCGCATTGATGATTGGCACCTTTCCGTCTTTCCAGACGATAGCGCTATGAGGAGGCATGGGACTCACAGCCCATGGTGTTGGCGAGTGTGACTAGCAAGACCCACCTGTTTCAAGAAAAGTCTTCCACAATGATAGCATGGGATTTCAGGACCATTTTTGTCAACATTTGTGTTTAATCCGTTTCTTTTCAGACGCTCAGCTCTCATCCTTTCTGCAATCATTTCTTCCTTCACTCTCATTCCCTTCCCGATATGCCCTTTCCACACAACACGGTCCATGGAATTTTGTTCCCATGAGTCCGCCTGAATACCTGTATCATTCATGTCCCGCTTACACACATCTTTATATCGTAGTAGAGATCGGCCTTGACATCTTCTTCCTGTCTTTAATTCACCATAAAGGATGTCCTTAGGGACTCTTCCTTCGTAGACAGCATAGAAAAGACTGTTGTAGTACCTGCTCTTTCCCGTACCTCAGTGTTTGTGATTTTGTTCTGCCACTTAATGCCAAGTATTCTTAGGCATCGCATGTGAAAGCTATTTAGCCGTCCCTCCTGGTGCAAATAGGTTGACCAAGTTTCACTGCCATAAAGCAGAGTGCTGAGAACACAGTTTTTTTTTTTTTTTTAAACAACAGAGTTAAATCAACATATAACGAAGCACAAAAACTGAATAAACTCATCCGAAAATGCAAATGATTCAATGTATTTCCAGCCATATTTAGTTGTATCTCGTCAGGTGCTTTATTACACAAAGAAGAACAAAAACTAAATAAATTCACTGAGATGTGATTTTATATTTCAGGGTTACTTTCAGAAACACTTTGTGGTTAATACTGGATTATTTTGTTTAAGATAAATAAAAAGATTAAAAAGGGCCGTGCATAAGTTTCCGTCAGAAATAGTTTTACGGCTTATAATTAGCGAACAGTTGAAACTGAAATTGCAATGGACACTGTCTATGTTTATAAACACAAGAGTTGACCATGGTATTGTAGAATATGACAATTATTACTACTTATGTGGACCGAAATATGATGGATGTGATGTTTGTTGATTTTTGTTCTATCAGCCATCAACAAGCGTTTGACTGTTTACTACAACTACTGCTACAACTTTATGAAAACAGCCACTGTAAAGTGTTGTTGACGATCACAGCTTGTGGTTTTTCGTGTGAAGTTTACTTTATTGTGAGTCGGGTAAGTACATTTAATAAAATCATAATCAAATCCCGTTCATCTGCACTAGCAGATGCGACCCTAATTTAAATTAGATCACCGAGACCTACTTGTATAACGGTTATATTACCGTTATCGGCATATTATAATACGGCTTTTCGGACCCCGACTCTTTGAGTCCCAGTTTGCATCAGAGGCCCGGGGGGGGGGGGGGGGATATGATTTTGACTTTTAACAAATGCAGCACTTTAAAACAAACGACACAACTGCAGCTGATGTCCAACATATACATATCATACATAACATTAAACATAAATGGATAAAGATTAATATATTAGCATCATACTGCTACAACAAACAATTAAACTGTTAGTCAGCTTACCCAGAAGCTGATCCCAAAATTCTTGATATAGTATATCAAAAATGCATCACGAAGGAAGGTACACCACTTATAAGTTTGCACAGCCAATATTAAAGCAAAATGTGCAATAGTTGTTGTTCCATAGCAATTTTAATAACACTACCATAACACGTCAAAATATATTCTCCAGTGGCACAAACAGTGTCTTTTCTAAAAACAATTGAATTCCTCACATAGAAAAAAACTGTAAAGGCACTGTAAACATGTCAACCTGTTTATAGATTTATATCTATGGTTTTAGATGATATGGATAGTAGTACTAGAAGCGCTGACATTTGGACACATTGGTGTCGCGTTACGAGGTGCTTCTCTTGTGTTGTCATGGCAGAATTAGTCAGTTTTGTCCTCTTAGCAGGAGGTAAATTACGTACACATCCTCATCAAAACTTGACTCCTCAACGGTTTGGGGAAATTTCACGTCGCTACTATCATTATCCAATTCCACATTACTTTAATCGATCCACTGTTTTATCATATTTGATGGTTCTAAAGCAGTAAATCGCTTTGATAGGCGTGAAGACGATGACTGATTGGACATATTGTTTTCAGACAATTGTTTGGTCTTCTTCTTCTTCTTGTGTTCGCTTTCTGATTTACACCGACAGACAGGTTCTTGTGATAAACTTGACTGTTTTTATGAGTTCATTTTTAGTCCCATACAACTTAGTGTACAGTGATGACTCACTGGGCCAGTGTTCCTTTCTTAATGGGCCGAACAAGGGACAGTCTTGCAGGACATGTTCTGTAGTCTGCACACATAGCCCACAAGGGCACAAAGGTGAACTACTTAGACGAAGCCTGTGCATATGCTGGTTAAGTTTGTTATGTCCTGTCCTGAGACGTAGGACAATGACCTGCCCATGCCGGTCAAGTAAGTGGTAGTCATCTTTGGCCAGACTCTGTTCACTTCTAATAGCCTGGATGGCCCTTTTCTTCTCATAGTATGTTACTGCATTCTCTTCCTGATCACATTCTGCCCCTTTTTTAGCAAGTTTATCTGCGGTTTCGTTTCCTGGTATACCACAGTGGGATGGCACCCACTGGAGTACAGTACACTTTTGGGCAGCCACCTTGCCAAGTTCAGATCTCAAGTGAGGGAGTTTGCCACTCTTGAGGGCTTGAAGCACTGAAAGCGCATCTGTGAATATGACCACTTGGTGGCAGTCAGAACTGGTGTTGTGTAACATTTCGGCAGCCTGCTCTAGTGCTACAATCTCTGCTGTGTAGTTGGAACAGAATTTACCAGTGGGTATCCACTTTGTGTGGCGGTGGTTGCCTGGGTATGTAATAAAGATTCCATCACCCCCATTTTTAACCGCACTGGTTGCTGATCCATCTGTGTAAACATGTATCCATTACTGTTCGGGATAGTTTTCATGAATCATGCTAAGAGCAGCTGTTCGTTTTTGAAGATCATTGGACTCATCTCCAGTTGTGAATCCACTGACTGAAGTCATTATCTGTATTGTGTCACTGACTTGCTCCCAAGGTACAGGGTATAGGGTAGGTTTCAGCGGTGTTGTTCTAATAGGTAGATCAGCTTGATACTGTCTTCTAAGTCTTTTCCCCCGATGGACAAAGCTGCTACGCTTGAGACGCCCTAATGCCAGATCATCTAACCTTTTATTCATTGGGTGTGACTGCATACTATTAAACTTCTCCATCTGGATCATAGTTTTAGTGTCTCTTCTATAGGACAGTGTCTGCATTGCAGTTATTTTCTGCATCTTCAGGATTGGTGCAGTTTTCATGGATCCTGTGATGAGTCTAAACGCTTGATTTTGCACTCTGTCTAACGATTGTAGATGGGAATTAGCAGCTGTTGACCATGCTGTTGCACCAAACTCCAAGTGGGGTCTTATCGCTCCATTATAAACTTTCTTTAGGGTTTTTCCATTCGCTCCCCATCCTGTACCTGCCAGTTTTCTAAGTAGGCCTAGTCGTCTCCTGGCCTTCCCTTCTACATTTTCTATATTTTTGCTCCATGTGAGCCTTTTATCAAATGTTACTCCAAGATAAGTGGGGAAGCTTTCTTCCTTTAGCAAGGATGTTCCTAGGTGAATACTAGCAGCTTTGTCCCTGGGGGAAAGAGAGAAAAGCGTTGTGGATGTTTTGTCTGTGTTGATGGCAACATGCCATTTTTCTGCCCATGTCATCAAGAGATCTGCTGCTCGCTGCATTCTTATATTTGCCACTGTGGTGTGTTCATCGGTACACCAAAGTGCCAGATCATCTGCATACAGGGCAGCTTTTACTCCCGTAGGGAGGTCTTTCACCAGATCATTTATATACACAAGAAAGAGAGTTGGAGAGATAACTCCTCCCTGTGGTACTCCTTGCCGAAGTAACACTTTTCGACTCTGCTGGCCATCAAGACTGACTCTAGTTCTCCTGCTGTGTAAGAAGGATTGGATCCATTTTAGCATGTTTCCTTGGATTCCATTTCTCTTCAGTTTTGCAATGAGACCATCTTTCCAGACTTTGTCAAAAGCTTGTTTGAAGTCAACCCATACCGCCAGGACCTTTTTTTTTCTCTTGGAAGGCATCCTCTACAGCTTGTGACAGGTAGGTGACTTGGTCTTCTATGCTGTGACATTCCCTAAACCCAGCCTGCTCTGGCACCAAGATCTGCTCAGATTCTAAGTGCCATTTCAGTCTTGAATTTACAATTCTTTCCAATGTCTTTCCTACACAGCTCGTGAGACTAATTGGGCGATAGCTCGAAGCCTGTGGCTTAATTTTTCCTTTTTTTAAAATGGGTATTGTGATGGCTTCTCTCCATACTTGAGGCACCAAACCTTTCTCCCAGCTGATGTTGAAAATTTCCAGCAGCTTTACTTTAGCAGATGAGGTCAGGTTGGTTAGCATTTCGTTGCTGATTTCATCTGGACCTGCAGACTTTTTTAACTTAAGCCTAAAGATGGCATTTTGTAGTTCGCCCATGGTAAATGGCTCCCTCATAGAGGCAGGAATATCTGTCTGTCTCTTATTTGTTTGTATTTCTTTCCTTATTTCTCTCTGATGGTCCTCATTAAGGGTCAGGTTGCTTTCAACACTATATGTTCTGGCAAACAAATCTGCAGCTTGTTTTCCTCTAAGGATTTTGTCACCATCACTTAGCGTGATTGTTTGTCTAGGAGAGAAACTCTCTTCATTGAGTGATTTGGCTAATCTCCAGAGTTTCTTGCCATCTTTATCAAGGTTTAGAGCTGCTGTTTTTTTTTTATCCAGCTTTTCTGTTTTTCTTCAAGTTTAGTTCTCTGGAACACTGCTACAGCCTTTTTCCATTTGATGTGGTTGTCAGGTGAAGGTTGGGATTCTGCATCCTTTCTAGCCTGATTCATTGTTTCCTGGCATTCCTGGAGTGTGCTGGACCAGTACGGTCTATAGTTGTGTCGACAGCCTCTGGGGATTGCTTCTTTTGCAGCTTGTAGAATACTTCTATTGAAATCATGCACTAAAGCATTGATATCCCTATTTTGTACCTTGAGTGCAGACAACAATGTGCTTGTCCTGTGTCTGTACAGGCCCCAGTTGGCTTTCTTGTAGTTCCATCTTGTGATGACTGGGCCTGTATTAACTGGTACATTCTGGACAGTGAGAAAAATCGGGCGATGGTCACTGCCCCCCAGCTGGTCTCCCACCTCTCTACTTATCATTCCAGATATATCTGGGGTAGAGAAGGCAAGATCTGGGGTTGACGTTGTCTGCCACCTTCTGGAGTAGAAGGTAGGAGTATCTGAGGGGGCATTGATCAGGATCAGAGAGTGGTCATCTTGCCATGTTTCCACCTCTTCACCCCTATTGTTGAGATGGTTATAGCCCCAGCTCTGTGAATGACTGTTGAAGTCTCCAACTGCAATAAAGTTGGTATTTGGTACTGGCACAGAGCTGAGGTTTAGCGATTTGTCATTGGGACAGTAGTAATTAAGGAGTTCTAATTCCACTTTGTCTGTCTTAAGCTGCAGGAGTTGGTACTCATCTCCATCCATATAAGACATTTTCTCGCATGGATGGATACTGTTTTTCACAAGGGTGAGTACTCCTCCTTTTCGCCTGCCTTGTCTGTCAGATCTGAAGCACTGGTAGCCTCTCACTTTAAATATCTGATCTGCCTGCAAATGGGTCTCTTGGATGCAACATACACTGACATGCTTTTCATAGAGGATGTTTTTTTTTAGCTCCAACTTTTTGCTGTAGCCAGCCTGCTTACTGCTGACACCCTCTGCATTCCAGTGCATTATGACAAAAGGCAATTTGGGATCTTTTTTGTCTAACTGGTTTTGGTCAGTAGCTATCCTCCGCCGTCTCCTGACTCCACAAGACGGTCTAGGAGGTCCTCCAGTAGCTGGGGGTGGATTCTGTCGAGGCTCAGAACCCGGCACTGCACCTGCCTGGTGGAGCTCCACAGGGCGAGCACCAACATTAAATTTGTCTGACGGTGTAATCATATATATAGCGTGGGGGTTGCGTAGTACTGTGGTTTTTGATCCGCCTTCTGGCCCAGTATTTCCGACTTCAGGATCTCTTGAGAGGGAGAGTAGGCTCATCCCTTCGCCTTTACCTCGTTTGTTGTCCCATCCAGTTTCCCGCTGGGGGTTAAGACCCCAACCTTCAACTGGATTGCTGGGAAGAACAGGGTCCACCACGTGAAGGTGAGGTAGGCTTGAGCAAGAGAGGCTAATAGACATTAAGAGTCTTGTATTGCGCATCATTGCTCCATTTGGACCCCAATTGTTTAGTAACGTAGTAGACCACACAAATATCGATTTAAAGCTTTAAAAACTCACTAGACCCAAATGAATGCACTCCACGTGTGTACGCTACACACTTGAGAACCGCAAAGGAAGTTTCAATTGAGCGGTTTGCGTGTAATTACCGATAAGTGGTAAATTAAAAACCATCACACATCACGCGCTGTTTGGGCCGCCAAGTAGTAACCAATTAGCGCGTGATGCGTTCCTTGGGACTCAGAGAGTTAAAGAAGATGAAGTGAAGTAACCGAATTGAATGTCTTTCTTACTTTGCAGATACTTTTAATTTTAGCTTAATTAATGTGGTCAATTTGTTACTTGAGCTATGTCAGCAAGTCTTGAAGTTATTGGCTTGCTCCAGTAATTCTGCAAGTAGGCTGGTTTGCTGCGAAACTTATGCTAACCTGTCTCCCTTTGGGGCCTTGATTTCGTCTAGCTTTTGGGAGATCAGGCCTAGCACCTCAATTCTGTCAGCGGTGGCCTCAGCACTGCCGACCTTCAGCTTCTTCAACGTTCTGATTTCGTTCCTGAGTTCAAAGATTTCTTTCGAGATTGCGGTGTCTTTTTTGGCTGTGCTAGCCTCGCCGGTCTTTCTTTCACGTCTTAAATTGTGCAGACCGCTTTCTGCACTCCTTGAGGTAAGGGCAGTCCATATACCTTGCGCTATGTGCACTGGAGCAATTGATGCACTTTCAGTTGGCATTCGGCTTCTTAAAATCAAAATCCATTTTTGCCAGGGTGCACTCTATTAAGTCATGTTGTTTTGAGCAGTTTCGGCATGTTGGGCAGGTTGAGGCAATTGCCACTGTTGCCACTGCATAATTTATAGTGTAGATTCCTAGCTGCTGCTGCTTCCTTCCTGTAGGTGTGGACACTAATGTGTCTATGCGCCGTAATGGGGGCGGTTTCTGATGTCAACAGAGTTTATCAGGTGTTGCTGCCGCCTCAACAGGGATGACTTCCAGGGTTGGTGGCTTCGACAGGGGCTGCTTCTGAGGTTGCAATCGTTTGGACAGGTGTGGCTGGCACTTCGACAAGCGCGGCTTCCGGGGGTGCTGATGTAGACCGATTGGCGCGGAGGAAAGTTTGCCTCTGCTGGCTTGTCTTTTTTCCTCTTGGCTGTCCTCTACATGGCATTTCGAAGGCTGACAAAGAAATTTGGCTGTATAAAAATAATGATACCTCGCTGACTCTCTCAGTTGACTAGCAATAGCTTGGTCTCTCCGAAGGTTACAAGCCTGGTTAAGAACGGACTTATGTATGATTAGATGGGTGGACAGATGGTTGGATGGATCGGTATATATAAATTTAATATATGAAATCATGGGTGTCGTGGTGCAATGCTTCTCTCTGACTTTTAGCTATTATAAGTCAAGGGCGCTGGGGTTAATACTGAGCGCATCTGGATATGTCCGGAGTGCAATGATCATATCTTAACTAACTAACCAGATTGTTTAAATAAGAAAAAGCCGTGCATAAATTTCTGCTAGACATAATTGTAAACTTTATAAATTAGCAAACAGATTAGTCTGAAATGACAACGGATGCTGTCTGTTTAAACAAAACCAATGAAAGTTAAGCACGATATTGTAGTAAATGACAATTACTACTTATGTGGACCCAAATATGATGGGGATGTTTGTTGATTTGTGTACTAACATCAACCAAGGTTGCCATATTGTCATTTTTGAATGCCAGATTCCGCAAATTTGGCATATTTTAAATTGGCATTAAATATAGAACTGGCATATTTGGGTTTTTCCTGGCTTTTCTTACGTTTCTTATCAAGATGTGCTCACGTTTTCTCCATGGTTCCTCCGTTAGAAAAACGCATTTACTAAAAGCAATGTAGACCTCGAGATTCTCGCCATTACTTATTGTATTTATTGTCTTCCTAAACGAATCGTGACTTCGATAAACCAAGGTCCTCTGTAATTTATGGTAATCTACAAGAATAAATGCGGAATATTAAACCAAAACCCACCATTGATGCTAAGTAATTTAGACTGTTTATAAACTATCTGAAGACCGAAAATAAAGAGGATATAGACCTAGTTCTATGTGTGATAGATTTCATTACTTTTACCAATGGCCACGTCATCTAAAAAATGGAAAGCATCTTATGACATTGCTAGTATAATAGTAACTGGGGGAAAACATACCTATGGCTCAAAAGATCTTCAGACGGATCAGAGGCAGCATATTGTAAACTGTGTCAGTGCACCGTTGCACCAAGAATCAGTAGCATATCAAATCATGAAAAAACCGAAGAACACAGGATGAAAACTCCGTCGAAAAGCCAGTCACAGCTTATTACAACAATGACTGCTAGGCAAAGTAATGATAAAGTTAAAGGCAGCAGAGTTGCAACTTGCTGTATGCATGACCTGCCATTGTGCAATAAGCACAATTTATCATCTAAGTGAAATCATGAGAGCGCATGGTCGGGGGAGTATTTTGGAGCACACACAGCTGCATAGAACTAAATGTTCATGCATAATAAAAAATATTATATCGCCGGCAATTAAGGGTGACCTTACTGATGATTTTCGGAACAAAAAAATATGCCATCATTTATAGAGAAGTTGCAAACACTTCATCCCATCTGAGAGAATGCTTAAAGATTTTACATCTCAAAAGGTTTACGCTGTATCTTCCACTGGTTCTAGAGAGGATGACAGTGAAGACTTCGATCTAGGGCTTTTGGTGTAAAGTGGGTTCAAAGTCAAACTTTTATTTGGCATTTTCTGGCATATTTTTGGTGATGGTTTGGCATAAAATAAAATAAAATTGTTTATCTGGCAACCCTGACATCAACAGGCCTTTGACTGTTTACTTCCGGCTACAACTTAATGAAAACAGCCACTGTTGCACGTTTATGTCGTGTCGTTGATCTTGACGATCACAGCTTGTGGTTTTTCGTGTGAAGTTTACTTTATTGTGATTCGGGTAAGTACATTTATTAAAATCATAACCTGCAAAATCCCTGGCAGTTGCGACAGTAGCTTATGACTGTTTTCCTGCGACTATAGTGCCACCTCTGAGAGTATCACTATCCCCCTCGCCGGAAGGGGACAAATTAGATAGCTAAGACTCACTAGCCAATACAATGGAGGAAGCTGCAGGAGAAGCGGTAGCTGCTGCTTGTGAGTCCCAGCCATCTAGTTTAGCCCCTTCCGCAGCGCGGGGGATACTCTCGGAGATGGCACTATAGTCGGCGAAAAGTGGTCCGCAACTTAATTTAACTGGCCCTGCCGTAGGATAGCGCTATCAGAAGTATTCGTCCGTAGTTAATCCTAGTTTTGCCGCTGTTTAATGTAGGTACTTCAGTCAAATTTTTAAAATGCCCTCTACACCAATAAAACCAGCACAGTTAGATAGCTGTAAACAATCTCTTTCCAATGGTACCTCATTTAGGCTTCTATGTCATTTCTGAGTTGAGATATGTAGGTTTTTTGTGGAGATGAGATGTAAGAAACAGCCGCTAAAACTTGTGACCCAGAAACAAGAAGTTTTTTGACTGCGCAACCTACTGCCATTGGACAAGATGGCAGGCAGTGAGACTCAGCTCACTCAGCCGCATGCGATTGCCTAAAAAACGTCACTGTAAATCTAAACAGCCAGAGTCGGTAAAAAAAAAATTTAATATGCAAAATGTTAAATTGGACGGAGAATTCAACTGTAACTAGCATTACCACAACTGGTAATGTTAGGCCTAAAGCCAACCTCGAATTTACCGCTATTTTTTAATCAAACTGATGACTAACAGAAAAACAGAGGAGTCCGGCTGTCGTAGACATGCGCTGTTAATCGGGTTCCCCCACGCTGTTTTCAGCTATTTATAGCTGGTCCAAATTCCCACCAATGGCAAAATTTCATGAGAGATTTGGACCCATACGGAAACCAGCCGAGATTTCCCGAACAAGTTCTGAACGGTTTCCGGGTAACGGAACTTGCCGAAAAGACCGCAAATTGTCGAAACTGTAGTCCCTATTTAATGGTCGTAAAAAAAGTCCCATGCGTTTCGCGAAAATGTTGTGCGCAATTAATCCTACTTTTGACGCGGTTGATTCGCCGCAAAAGAAATGCAAATATTATAGATATGAGTTAGGCTCTGTTAGGGTTTACTTTCTGCGTAGATCATTCGGGACCGTTATTCGCAGGAGAGCTCACTTACTTTATTACTTATTAACGTAGTTTATTTTACTTTTAATAGAAATAACATGGTTTACATTAGTTTTAAAAAAAAATAAATGTTTACTGGGACCTTTGTTAAATTTAGTGCTGTCTTAACAATGAAGTCAAGTCGAAGGTTGGTCACAGTGCTTCAGTGTAGTCACTGACAAACCACGAACATGGGGGCCAAATGGTTTTCCTTGAAGGAAATGGTGATCCATTTATTTATGACATTGTTGGCTGCATGGCTTTTCAAATGAAGTAGTTGAAGTAGGGGTGTTAGATGGCTTGGCTACCCTCCGAATAACGGCCACATATTATGGCGGCCAAAAACACACCCTACTGATAGGACCTCATTAGGTTGTGTGTTGTAAACATTTAAAAATTTGAACTTGAAAATAATGAGGAACAAAAGAAAATGATTAAATCGACTACTTAGCGATAATTAAGGCCTTTATATCTGAAAATTGAGGCACAGAAGTTGCACACAGTGCCCAGAAATCTGCTCTTTGTGTCTGGCGCTATTAAAACTCAACTAAATATGATCGGAACAAGCCGCTGCTAGTGCCGCATTGGTAACGCAGTTTTAACCACCGAGAGTATCCCCTGTGCCGCTACGCACGGCACGGTGGGCTGCAAAACTTGATACCTGGGACTCATAAGCAAATAAAAAAGGAAGCTGCACGATGTGTTAGCCACTGCTCGTGAGTCCCAGCCATCTAGTCTAGCCCCTCTCCGCATGCTACACGAGGGGAAAACTCTCGGCGGCGAGTTTAACTTGGCGGTTTGCAGCATTTTGCAAAATCATCGTCGAAAATTTATCATACTTTTGCCTAGGTATATTTGCAGGAAAGAATCCGCAATATACATGTAATTGAGGGCCCTGTTAGGGTGTGTTTCGTTGTGTTGTTGTGGGTCTTTTTAAGGTGCCTGTTTACAAGAAGTTCTGCAGAGGAAAGCTATTAAAGCTGGGATATTTTTGTATTTCTACGTTGCTTAAATTCCCCCCCCAGGCCCCGACCCCCCCCCCCCCCCCCCCCCCCCCCACCACACCACTCCATCCCCAGAAAAAGAGGCTACTGAGAAATACAAAAACATCCCAGTTTGATACTCACAAACTGTCAGGCTGGTAGCACAACATGAAAAATACTTACACAAGTCAGCGGTGACAATGCGAGAAAAGAGAGAGTGTTTAAACCATTGAAAAGTAAAACATGACACCCCTACAACATAGGACATGTCGTGGGACTGGCTGCGGCATGAATGGGAGAGGAAGTAATTCTCACAGTGCAGGCAGGTCATGATAAGTTCCATTTGATCTTTCAAGTTGTGGAACAAGTACTTTAAAAAGAAATTGATCTATGAACAAATAACTTTGATTTGCATGTGGCTGGCTCCTTTCTGGTATTCCATTGTTCTACTGGGAAGCATGGGAATGGCTGCCCATGGTGATAGTGAATGTGACCAGCAAGAGCAGCTCAAGTTAGAGAAAAAATCTTCCACAATAAGTGCATGCAATTCCAGGACCTTTGTTGCCATCAAATGTGTTTGCTATGTTTCTTCTAAGATTTACATACAAAGTGGTCTAATTCCTGTAATTTGCATTTTGCAGAAACTACTGTTTACCCTGTGATCATCTCAAGAGACCTGATGGAGACAATTTTGGAATAGAACATGAGCAGATCAACACTTGAGAAGGAGAATGCCTGGCAGAGATAGATAGAACAACTAGAGTCAGTGACTATGATAGACTGTTCTGGCAGTAGAAGTAGCCAGTAGCATGGAGCAGAATGAGGGTACATATTTAGAGAAAGAAGATGGTATCAGACAGCCAGACATTGACTTGGATGTTTTTGGATACAATAGTACAGTCAGTATAATGGTTGAGAACTTTGCTGATGACATATGTACTGCAGAGAGAACTATCATGAGGAGTGGTCATGGTTTGAAGTTTAATGCTGTTATTTTAGATCACACATATGCACGTACACCGAAGCAGTTGTCTGGAGATAATAGTAGTTTGAAGTAACACTCTCTAAAACAGAGTGTCTGGATCAGTGTGGAGGAAACCAGACATCGGATAAATTTTGCACATGTGATGTTTGTGGTGCATCATTTTCCCAAAACATATTCCTGATGCTTCATACAAAGATACATAATATGGAGAGATATTTTGAGTGTGCTATTTGTAATGAAAGATTTTTATCTTTTAAAGACACTGAGGGAGCATAAAATGATCCACACAGGAGGGAAACCTCATAAATGTGATGTCTGTGGATTGACATTTTCTTGTCCAGGCAAACTGATATGTCACAAAAGAGTTCACACAAGAGAGAAACCTTATAAATGTGATCTTTGCGATGCAGCATTTTCTGAACAATACAAATTGTCAAAACACAAAAGAGTTCACACAAGAGAGAAACGTTATAAATGTGATGATTGTGGTGCAACATTTGCTTCTTCACACAAATTGTCAGTTCACAAAAGAATCCACCTAGGGGAGAGACCTTATAAATGTGATCTCTGCGATGCAGCATTTTCTAAACAATACAAATTGTCACAACACAAAAGAGTTCACACAAGAGAGAAACCTTATCAGTGTCATGATTGTGGTGCAACATTTACTTACTCAAGCAGCTTGTCAAGTCACAAGAGAATACATACAGGAGAGACACCTTATAAATGTGATCTCTGCGATGCAGCATTTTCTGAACAATACAAATTGTCAAAACACAAAAGAGTTCACACAAGAGAGAAACGTTATAAATGTGATGATTGTGGTGCAACATTTGCTTCTTCACACAAATTGTCAGTTCACAAAAGAATCCACCTAGGGGAGAGACCTTATAAATGTGATCTCTGCGATGCAGCATTTTCTGAACAATACAAATTGTCACAACACAAAAGAGTTCACACAAGAGAGAAACCTTATCAGTGTCATGATTGTGGTGCAACATTTACTTACTCAAGCAGCTTGTCAAGTCACAAGAGAATACATACAGGAGAGACACCTTATAAATGTGATCTCTGCGATGCAACATTTTCTGAACAATACAAATTGTCAAAACACAAAAGAGTTCACACAAGAGAGAAACGTTATAAATGTGATGATTGTGGTGCAACATTTGCTTCTTCACACAAATTGTCAATTCACAAAAGAATCCACCTAGGGGAGAGACCTTATAAATGTGATGATTGTGGTGCAACATTTGCTTCTTCACACAAATTGTCAGTTCACAAAAGAATCCACCTAGGGGAGAGACCTTATAAATGTGATGATTGTGGTGCAACATTTACTTACCCAAGCAGCTTGTCAAGTCACAAGAGAATACATACAGGAGAGAAACCTTATAAATGTGATGATTGTGGTGCAAAATTTGCTTTTTTAAACAGCGTGTCATGTCACACAAAAATCCACACAGGAGAGAAACCTTATAAATGTGATAATTGTGGTGCAGCATATGCTCGTTTACACAGCTTGTCAGTTCACAAAAGAACCCATACAGGAGAGAAACCTTATAAATGTGATTTTTGTAGTGCATCATTTACCAAATCAGCTTATTTAACACATCACAAGAAAATGCACTCAGGAGAAAGACCTTATAAATGAGGTGATTGTGGTGCAGCATTTATTTATTTAAACAGCTTGTCAGTTCATAAAAAAACCCATACTGGAGAGAAACCTTTTAAGTGTGATGTATGTGGTAAATCATGTGCCTCTTCCTCTGACTTAAAAAACACAAAAGAACACACACAGGATTAAATGTTTTATTAAGTTGAGTAGGGATTTTCTTCTCAACACATTCCCTCCACCAAAATAATGGAACTAAAATCCGAGCTATGTTGCTCTCAGACAAAGTCCTGGATATCCAAGAAAACAGCCATATTGGCTCGTTATTTATATTAACTTTAGCTGAACTTGGTATCCACAAGAGAAGGAAATGGGTTTTAGATGTATGTGTATATATATATATATATATATATATACTTACATTGAATGAGTTATTAGACAAGGCAGTTGACCCAATCCGTCGACCTTCTCTTGGTAAAGAAATTTTATTATTTAATGAGACCCCACCAAATGCTATTCTATCTATCAGTTTAGTTAAACAGGTAAGACTGAATACACTTGGAATTTAACAAACGATGTATTATAAAACTTGACATACAGCTTTATTTACTAACAATCATTATTTCCCAGTTTTTTGTATTTACACAAACAGTGACTGGTTAATGTTATGATAGTGATGAGATGCTTCAGCGAGAAAACAGCACCTGGGATTAGAATGGTGTGATGAAGGTGATAACGTATGAACAATTTATGACATAACTTAGTTATCATAGAACCTCTGACAGCCGTGAGCACTGTCAAGCTCTTCCTCCTCTTCTAGCTTCTTCCCTGCTTGTTTTCTGCCTGTTTCAACGTAGTCTCCACTTCATCCCCACCTCGTTCCCAGCTAGTCGAGTCTAACACAATGTAGTCTCCTTCATGGACTGATCGTCACATGGGCGCTGTAATCATGGAAACAAACACATACGTGTAGTATCTTGACTTACACTAAGAATACATGTATCAATTAATATAACATATAATAATCAAATATATCCCATCACTCCTCCTCATATTCACCATTCTCTCCAGTCTAGTCTAAAGGTCTTTTGTCTTACATGGACGTCACATATCCTGCCTTCCCTCTCATGCTATGTCATGATAGTTGACTTTCTAAGTCTGTTGTCCGTCATCACTCAGACTTCCAACTGGCTGACATTGATATTACATGACCACGTGGAGCAGGTTATGTGCTGAAAACTCCAACCCTGTTATGTGTGCATGGTGTCTGGAATATTGTCTTTCCAGTGAGCACATGGTGAGCTATTAAAACTCTGCGCATATGGGCATGATTTCCAACAGTCCCAGCACATATGGGTTGATCATGGAAACAATATAATTACATTTCATTATAGCAAATGTCATTGTTCACATCTTAATTTATACACATGAAAACATACACTGAAAAACATATGACACAAACATACAAGAAATAGGAATAGTTTAGCAGTTCCCTAACTTGAGATACTGAATACTCACAAAGAACTATTTAAAGCAGAATGTGTAGACAAGTTAGGAAAAGGTAGTATAGACTTAGCTAACTCCTTAACCTATGTATAAACGATTGAAAATAATATTTACTCATACCTGGGAACATTCCATCAATCGCCAAACTAGAATCAGACCGTAAAATTACCTTTAGGTCGACCAGTGTTTGTTTGCCGGCAGGCTGCGATTAATGACGGGAATTCCAAAGGCTCGAAGTATACTATCTATCTGTCTCAAAGGTTAAACTCCTCCCTTTACTCGGTTCTACCCAACCCTCAAGGAGATGAGTTAAGCCACGCCTCTGAGGTACCTATCAGATCAACCTAGCTAACAAGTGTCCTGTCACTCAAGGTGAACGGCCTTGACCAGTGCTTGGACAACTTAATTGGCAACCACCTGTTCTCTTGAGAATTTCACTGACGTGTTAACCTTCAACCTCTCGTCGCCACAACGTCTACCAGTCCACTCAATTCCCCTGATCTAGTCTCATCAAAAGGAGCCCCACTCAGTCTGTGTTAGGTAACCTTTACGACCTACGGTCCAGCTCAGGGAAGCTAATCTCAGGTGTGATACTAAGTTCCCCGTTCGCTGGCCCTTACAGACTGGTCAGGAGATAACATTTATGACATGAGCATGTGAAAGGAAATTCTCTAGCCCCGGTGTAAAGTTTTAGGTAATATTACCCAAGGTTGGGTCGCTTTGTCGGGACTAAGGACTGGAAACATTTAAATCAGTTTGGTTTACAGTAATATTTGGGTAAAGGGCAGAGTAAATATAATTCTGTCTCTTCAGACCCAGAAGAAATTATTACAAGTATATACACTTCTGGAACCACTGAGGTCGTCTCGTGACATGTATGTGGTTCATCATACACTTGCTTATCCCATTTAATCTACCATAAGAGAACCCATACAGGAGAGAGACCTTTCAAATGTAATGTATGTGGAAAATCATCTATTGTCTCATCTTATTTAACCACGCATAAGAGAACCCATACAGGAGAGAGACCTTATAAATGTGGCGTGTGTGGTTCGTCATACACTTGCTTATCCAATTTAATCTACCATAAGAGAACCCATACAGGAGAGAGACCTTTCAAATGTAATGTATGTGGAAAATCATTTATTGTCTCATCTGGTTTAATCTGCCACAAAAGAATCCATACAGGAGAAAGACCTTATCAATGTAATGTTTGTAGTGCATTATTTGCTCAGCGGGGTCATTTAAAAACACATAAGAGAACCCATACAGGAGAGTTAAGTTAGTTGTGTATCCTTTACAGGACATTGCCCCCAGCATTTTTGGCTGTTGTGGTTTTTCTAAACAAATTTATGTGCAGTAGTATGCCGGACAAAGACTTTTTAAATTGGTGTGTGTGTGGTGTATCATTCACTGGCTTGGCTAAACTAATCAGATACATGAGAATTCATACAGGAGACAGACCTCTTTAATGTATTTTTTTGTAGTGCATCCTTTGCTCGCAGGGTACTTCAAAAGTGGATAAGATAACCCATACAGAAAAGAGACTTTTTAAGTGTGGTGTGTGTGATCTGGCATTTACTTGCACATCTAATTTGACTGGACACAAGAGAATCTTTGTAGGAAAGGGACCTTACAAACGCATTGTTTGAAGCGCATATTTCAATCAGCAAAGTCCTTAACTGAAACATAAAAGAACGCATACTGGAGATAGACATATTAAATGTGATGTATAAAATGCATCAGTTGCTCACTCTTCTTCTTCTTTTGTTTGCATGAAATAAATTATCTATATCTGTAATGTTGTCTCTGGTATGAACTTTACTGTCTTTTTTGTAATTTAAATATGTGATCTATTGTCTCAGGTGCCAGTCCACAGGTACACATGGCTGATTCGCCAGTCTTAAATTTTGTGTACATGTGGCAGTGAAGTCGATTGTGCCCTGTTCTTAGGCGAAAGGTAATGACTTGCTCTGGTCTGTCTATAATATGGTATTCGTCTTGTGCCGTTTCGGTGGCTTTCTGATTGATTTTATCATTCTCTTCTTCTGTTGATACGAGACTGTTATGTCGGGTTGTTCTTCAGTTGCACCTTCCTTAGCTAGTTTATCAGCTCTTTCGTTTCCGGAAACTCCACAGTGGAAAGGTATCCACTGCATAACTAAATTAAAATGGTTGCCTAGTTCAGATAATAGTGTCAGTATTCTTGGTAATTTTCCAGACTGGAGTGACTGAAGTACCGCTTTTGCATCTGTCAGGAATACTACTGTTGTGAAAAATATCCTGTATTTAGTGGTTTCTCTACCACTATCTTGATGGCTTGAACTTCTGCATCATAGGTGTGACAGTGCTTGGCTGTATCCGTGGTTCATTTTTTTTAAAACTTCTAAAGCTCTCTTCGACAGAGTTCTGAGGATGTATGTGGCATTGTTTGTACCTTTTCCTTCTACAAGTCCACATTGTTCATCACTAATTTCTGGTTTAATTTTATTTCTTATTCTTCAGGTTTTTATTCTCGGTGACGAGGAGTTTTCAAAAGAGAAACCTTAAGGTGTGAGATGTTTGTGGTGCTTTATTTTCTCAAAGACAAGAAAATCCATAGTGGATAGAATATGGCATTATTATTTAGTCTTATAGTTTTGTGAAACTGCAATGGGGCATTTTCTGCTACCCATTATGCTGGGTTGAAAATCTATCTCCACCTTTGGTATTACAATTTATGACCTCAGGGCCAGAGCAAGATTGTTATTTGTGAACTACCAGGGACTTAGCTCTTGGGATCGCTTCAATACACAATACCATTTACCACAAGTTGCAGACCTGTCAGAGGAAAGAGAGTTATAATGCCTCATATTATTCTGGGGCCCGTTGAGGGGGGGGGGGGGGGGGGGGGACCATACCCACTGCTAATTAAGAAGCTTGTCACACTGAAGACACCTAGTTAACTTGGCCAAAATGTTATGAATGAGCATCATGTGTGTTGTTTACTGTATTAAAGAAAATTAAACCATACAAATGTGTTTTTTTTTTTTTTTTTGATGACTTTAGGGCTATTGTCTGTCTGTAACATAAAATATCTCCATGCTAAACCTTTTTTATACTCTGTGAGTGATCAAAGAAATAGGAGTATTCAAATTTAAATAGGTAGTTTAGCCTAAATTAAATGCTAAAATATGACTTTAATTTAATTAATTATTGTATTTGTATGGTGGGATATCAGTGTAATTGAAGGTGTTCACATATAAGGTTTGTTCAATACGTAATGGGGATGGAAAACACACACAAAGGAAAATGCATTCACAGATAGTGCTTCCTGTAGAATATGCAAGGCCAAAAAAAAAATGGTTGGAAAACCACATTGAGACCAAAACTGGAAATAAAGATGTCTCCCCAAACCGACACTGGCAGGGATTATCTGTCATCTAATGGCTCAAACAGCCACTTTTAGAATGCTGATTCTACAACAAACCCCACTTATTGGCTTGGATTGGCTTTTTACCCCACCAGGACATCACACAAGCGATAAACACCCGATGACACAAAGTGCCACCATGCGGATGAGGATCACCGTGGAGAGGTCCCAGAAACCGCGTTCAGACATTTGGCCATAATGATGACCTGCCTATATTGCGGCCCCTAGCAAAAGCCAGAGTGGGGCTTTAAATAACAAAAAATATGTCCTAAGAAGGACGTAAGGAATAATTGACCCCACTTATCCCCTTTACCTGCTTAAAATAGCCTTGGGGAGGGGTGGGGGTGTACAAGCAACCCTTAATGAATTTGGATGTAGCATTCCATCTAATGAAGTTGGAAACAAGTGGATTTATGAAACGAGATCAATCCAATAAATCCTACAATGAACATTGTGGAGAGTGGCCAGAAGTTCTGGACTAGTTTCCATCTGTAATACTGAAACTGGTGCATAGAATGGGAGAACGTATTGCTAGACAATGCAATATATAAACAGCATAACAGGAAAACAAAAAAACTTCCACATATTTAAGGAGTAGTAATGTATCAAGAATTGACACCACAAAACTTGGTCATTCCCATACATGCTCTGTCCCCTTCTTTGGTAACCAGCTAAGAGTTGAATTGCTAATGGTACCAGTTGCACCCTGATTACAAACCCGACTCTGTGTTTTCCCTTTAATGATGAAAATCTTCCAGAACCTCAACTCACTATCCTAACTTTTTTTTTTTTTTTTTGCAACAGTTTTTCAGTGTGTGCATTTCCTGTCTGTTCTTTTGCACTTTCCATTTGATCACAACATCCTCTATCATAGTATGGTTGCTCACGCACAGAGGAGTGGCATCATCTAATCCTTCAACTTGCTCGTTACCTTGCACACCTGAGTATCCTAGACATAAAGTCCATGATATGCTCTTGATCTGGTTCTTATCAAGTGATGTAGGACACGACTTCCAATTTTTTCGAAGCATGCTCTGTGAGCCTGTTACAATCAGAACATGTAAGGCTGTGCTGTTCTAAAGCCATCGGAAAGCTGCTGTTATTGCCACTTCCATACTGGGTGTAGTAACACTGTACGCACAATTCTCCGTTTTCAAGCAGTCTCCATTCACCTTTGTAATTGTCAGGGACCTACTTTACTAATCTACTTCCTATGGCTCGTTAAGTAGGCTAGCTAACAGACTTAACTACCCTACGACACACTTAAAACACGCACCTACTGAGTACACACATAATCTTTAATGTATCAAGAACAATTCAACTTATAGCACCTTCAACAGGGATAGCAGTCCTGATCCGAAACGCCGGTATTGATATAGCTTTTACATTCACTATTCAACTTGAGCCGTTTTCATGGATATACCAAGGACACGACCCCACCTACTGTCGTGCAGGGCTAACTAAGCCGCCGTCCATGCCACGTAAAGTAGGTCCCTGAGAGTAATAAACATCTTTGGATGTAAATGTTGTAGACGGATTCTAAGAATATCGTGGGTGAAGAATAGAACAGATGCATCCATACTTCAAAAACTGTATATCGAAGAATGTTTGCTATTAAAGAGGAAAAAACACAGAAAACTGAAATATTCTGAGACGTCACAAAAGTTTAGAGAGAACAATATTGGAGGGGTAAATGCCTGGGAAAAGAGGACGGCCAAAGAGAAGATAGGCGCAGGATGTACCGGATGATCTCTAGATGGGTGTATCGGACGCGAGACATCTTGCTTGTGATCGAGAAATTTTCCAGAAGGGTTTGATTTGATTCAAGAACTGACATCACTGAACAGGGGCCATTCCCTTAAGCGCTCCGTCCCCATCTTCATCAGCTAGCGAACAGTTCTGATACTAATGCTACCAGTAGCATTCTGATTAAACTTTCGTCTGAGCCTCGAGCATCTGCTAAAACCTCTCGTCACTTCCCATCCCCCCCCCCCTTTTCCGCATTAATCTCACCAGATTGTGGTGATCAATCTGCTCCTCCGAACTGTACACGCTCTCCCACAAGGCACTAACGACGTCTGCCTTATCATGTACCAGTATTTCACTGAGTTGTGCAGAGCCAGCCAGTCTGTCCGCTTGGTAATTTCCCAAAACATCAGCGTGCCCCGGTGAAAAAATCCAAACATTACTCCTCACCCGTGTTGTCCGCAGCTAAGCATGCCATTCTGCACGAATCATGCCTGTTCTGATTTTCGTTAGCATGCTTTCTGAGTCAGTTACAATCATGGTGACTTTGTGTGTCGTGTTGTCTAGCCAGCGGAAAGCTGCAGTGACCGCCTCCACCTCCATTCTTAAGCTGGATGTTGTGGTATTATATGCTAGGCTCTCCTGCACCAAACGTCGACCATCAACACTTGCTAAGAAGCCCCAAGCACTTCTTTTGCCTCTTGACACTGAAACGTCTGTGTAAATGATCAAATCCTCTGAGCGAGCATTATCTTGAATTAATTGCTGAATACCATCTCCGTGGCACCTGCTGGACAGTCTCTTCATTCCCGGCTCAGTGTGATTATGATCTTACTCATGTCTGACTGTTCAGATGGCACATTGACCCACTCCTCTCCTCTCCTAATGTTCTCAAGGATGCAAACCTGTCTGATTGTGTCTTCTGTCTAAACCATTCATGACCTCCCTCTTATCAGCCGCTGACCGTTAACTGCATCCAGAGCTTCATGCAGAGGGTGGTCTGTGTCTGCAGCTACCCTGAGATTTGACTTCGCCTGCATCACCTTGTGCCTACCTGCAACCGTCGGCAAACCAAGGATGTATCGCATACACACCACTGGTGTGTCTCTGGTGCAACGCAGAATGACCCGCCTAGCCGCGTTCTGTATGCGCTCTAATTTGTTCATCTGACTCTTTGAGACGGTATGCAGTCCCAGGCCATAATCCACCACTGACAGGATCAGGTGCTGATATAGTATGAAAAGCATTCACTGCTCTATGTCAATTGCAGCCATAGTCTTAAGTGCACTAAGTCCTTTTTGGTTTAGTAACATTAAAAACAGGCACACTAAATACAAATCCTATTCCGCATCAAAACGCATGGAACTATAATCATCATATTGCACATCTGTTTTATTTTCCCTTAACACATAACTAACGTGCTTCACAGAAAGCAATATATAAACAACCAACATCGTGTTCACACAAACCATGTGCTAAACACTTCAGCTAACAAAGATGAAAGTTTGCTTCCAGCTACCTGAAATCAGATATCTCCAAGCGATGATACACATTGATATCTCGATGTAACTACTGGAGAAAATGTAGGTATAACACTGCCTAACTATTCAAAGTACTACCACTATGAAATCGGTATGCCAAACTATGTTTCTCCGCTCAGTTTCCTGAACCCACATAGCGTTAAACCATGACCGGGCATATGGGAAGAGCGCCCATATTTTTACAGACCAATCGGGTGGGTATTGTGGTCAGCATTACACCGGCCGTGTTTACTTCGGATGAACAGCCATCCTGGTGCCCATTTTAGGCTGGGACGCCCCATAACATGATAAAAATCTACGCAGCCAGCAGTGGGTTTCGATCACAGTATGTTGGAATTATGAGTCGGACTCGCAACCCCTAAGCCACGGTGCCAGTGTTAGCGTATAAATACCAGTAGACACATAGATAGACAGATAGATAGGTAGGTAGATTAGATAGATAAGGTAAATAGGTAGATTAGATAGATATATTAGACAGGCAAGCAGATAGATGGATGAATGTATGGATCCATGAATGGATAGATAAACAGATAGATGAATGTGCAAGGATGGGTGGTTGGATGGATGTCATGTCGGATGAACGGATTGATGTATGGGTGGACAGATGGTTGGATGGATCGGTATATATAAATATGAGTGTATGAAATAGGGGTCTTGTAATCCAAATGGCCTGGAGAGAACCTTGATAAAGGGTAGAGTTTCCGAAAAACAAGGTACAAAAGACCTGGATAAAGAAATTGAAGGCTAGTTGGTTATGAAAGCACATAGGGCTTTTGGGCACTCTTCCGAATACCGGCCCCATATTATTCAAAGACAAAAAATCCCATTAAGGGCCTCAAGAGGTCGTTGTTACCATCGACACAGCGCTCCGATGGATCGAAAATTATTCCTCCCCACGTCACTTCAGTCGATCGAAAACTATTTCTCACAACGCTTAACGCGCAGATGTGGAAACTGATGATGATGGCCTCAATTATTTCAAGGCATTATTGGTACGTATTGTTCCATATTTTGAATAACCTCTTTATAACCCCTTGACCTCTTTGTAACCTATTGAACCCCTTGAGGCTCTAAAAGGAATGTTTTGGACAGTAAATAATATGGGGCCGGTATTCGGAAGAGTGCCGACGCGACGCTAGGCAGCACCGACACCTTTTTAGTAAACAAATAAATTTGTTTTTCACTGCTACTCGTCAAGCTTATTACTATATAGGCATATACTGATGCACGAAAACTAAATAAACTCGTCCGAAATGCGAATGATTTAATTTATTGCTTGGCATACGTCGCTGCTGTTCGTCAGGTGCTTTACTAAAGTCACATATATAATCAAGTACAAAAACTATATACATTCCAATGAAATGTGATTTTGTCTTTCAGCGCTGCTGTAACAAACACTTTGTAGTAAAGACCAGATTTTTTCTTCTTTACAGAATGATGTTGTGGTCAATGCAGAGATTAAGGCTCTGATCAGCGATAACTCAGACGAAGCAGATGTACTAATCTACACAGACATATCTGTTATACGACAACAAAGAAGCGCATGGTCATTCACAGCACGCTCAGCGGGCAGAACAATAAAAGAAGCCAGCGGTGCCTTTTCCATGACAACAAGCATCTTAACGATGAAGGTGATAGCGGTAACTCAAGCATTCGTATGGCTAAGAACACAAGACTATACCCGTGCGTGTATTCTTAGCGATTCCACGAGCATGATCCGGACGATTGAGGTAGGTTCTGTGTAAAAGGCAGTGGATTGAGCCGTTACAGAAGTCCACTGTGCGTAACGTCGTCTTTATCTTCGTTTCGGGGTACACGGGCATTGATGGTAACCAAAGGGCTGATAGGTTGGCTGGATCCACTATCACTGCTGAAGGCAGAAATCATTCTGATTTTATCAATGCTATACGAGAAGTGGGTAAGTGACTTTCGAAACAGCGACTCCACATCGCTCACCAGAAGGCAAAACTCAGAAGTTAAGATCGACATAGCCAAAAGCGAGAGACACACCGGCCATACAAAAAGACTTATCAGTCAACAAAGAACTGGCACTATTAGTCACAAGACGCTGAGGTTCATACTGAGGGAGGGATCTGAGCGCATCGGGACAAAGATCATATCCCAACTAACTAACCAGATTTTTTTTAAAGAATAAAAATTGTGAAGTTTGTAAATTAACGATCAGATTAATCTGAAATTACAATGGACACTGTCTATTTTAATAAAACAAATGAGAGTTGAGCACGATATTGTAGTATATGACAATTACTACTTTTGTGGACCGAAATATAATGGAGGTTATGTTTGTTGATTTTGTGCTGACAACCATGAACTACTACTGCATTTGACTGTTTACTTCCGGCTACAACTTTATGAAAACAGCCACTGTAGCACGTTTATCGCAGCTTGTGGTTTTTCGTGTGAAGTTGACTTTATTGTGATTCGGGTAAGTACATTTAATAAAATCATAACCTGCAAAGTCACTGGTGTTTGCACTAGAAGCGATATGACCCTAACTTAATTAGTAACTAAATTGAGACCCACTTGTCAATGTACGGACCCCGCCGTAATTTGAGTAAAGTGAAAGTTGTGATTTCACACACTTACTTTTACTAAACTGGTGCTACAGAACTTATGTCACATAACCTTTTTTAAAAAATAATTCCTAAGTGTTCAAGAGGTTTTAAAACTGTTGTGACAAAATGTCCTGTCTTCCTTTTAACATCTTATTTAATGAATGTAAAAAATTTGAGATAAAACAAACCAGGTACCAACATAATATTCGGCTATCCTCCGAATAACGGTCCTAAATTATCGAGGCGAAAAATATACCCTAACAGCGTGGGACTCACAAGCAGCAGCTACCGCATCTCCTCCAGCTTCCTTCATTTTATTTGCTTGTGAGTCCTAGCCAAATACTTTAGCCCTAATCCACGCCGCGTGAGCGTAAACGGCTTGGGGGGATACTCTCCTCGGTGCCGGAAGTTACCAGAAGTTCGCAATTCTGTAGTGGCGCTTTAGTCCCCCAAAGTGCGCAATTTACACGTGACTGAAGCCTTGTTAGGGTATATTTTCCACCCCGACAATGCAGGACCGTTATTCAGAGGATAGCCTAATACTAATAATCTTCTTATTCATCTGAGTTGTTCCTTTATATACTTAGAATTTGATTAATCACAAACAATAGGTGCAGCTCAAAATAGGGGTCGCCAAACAGTTTTTATCAATTAAATTCCAATTATCTTCCTCTAAACTACAGGCTCTCTTGCCTGCCAGTTTATACTACACTGTATCTCATGGGGACAATTAGTAGAAGTACTTTAGAAGTACTAGAGTGGCTGCTGCTTCGGAGAACTGAGCATGCATGGGTATGCCCAATGTGCAGTGACATCAATTGTCTTCTTCTTCTTCGATCCTTCTGTCAGAAAACTTTATATCAGGAGGCCGGTAGCCTTTATGAAAGCTATCGTGCAATCCATATCCTCTCATGTACCATACAGTTTTGTCTTCAGTGTGGTTGGAACAGGCCAGATTGTGTCTGTTGTCAGCATACGGTTGACAGTGTTGGAGCACATGCTCGGCATTTTCGGGTGCCACGCTGCAGGGACACGTCTCCGTATTTCCTACTGTGATAACAAAACATAAAATAACATCTTATAGAGAGTCGGCAGTCCGAAACCGAAGTTCAAGGTGTCTCCTTCATGCCAATGAAGGCAGGCAGGTTGTTGCAGGGGCAACGCCTGCTGGTGGATGTAATGTTCTAAGTCCCTTCCCCAGCTAATACTGAGGGTACTGCTGGGGTGACTGTTTATTAACCCTCATATAATGCTTCAGGTCAAAATGGATGTTAGGCACGGCCACTTTTTTTTTAGTGGTGGCTAATTTTTTTTTTCTTCTGCCAGACTGTGGCTGATGCATTTTTGCTCCATTTGTAGACTGGAAGGATATAGTTTCATCGCCCAGCTTCTGAGTTGAGTGCATGACATGACACTGTGAGCTGCGTGTGTTTTTCTTTGGCACAGGAGCGGAGGAACTATGGGATGACCCGTTTGCTATAAAGCTGAAACTAGGGTTACCAGATACTACACTGTATACACCATAAAATGCTGTTAGAATAATGCAGATTGAGACTAAAGATATAAAATTTAATGAGGTCGATTAATGGATGTTCTATTCTCGAAGTTATTTCAAGATTTTTATAAAATAGGAAAATCTATA
>CAJHNH020003122.1:0-82079 GCA_905116865.2 Candidula unifasciata | reverse complement strand
GGCTAATGTTACCAGTTCTATGTTGATTAACAAGTCTTCTGGTGTTGTCTGGTGTGCTTCTCGTTTTTTGCTATGCCGATCTTAATTCTCAAGTCTGCCATTTTGGCAGTGATGTGGATTCACTGCCCCCAAAGTCCTCTATCCTTCCCATTTCTCCGAGGGCATTAATAATATCAGCATGATCCATAGGCTGACCGTCGGTAGTGATAGCGGATCCAGCCAACCAGTTAGCTCTTTCATTTCCATCGACGCCTGCGTATCCCGGAACAAAAAATAAAGGTGGACTTCTGTAATGATTCAAGCCATTGTGTTCGCACCGAACCTGCCTGAACCCTCCAGATCATACTCCTTGAATCACTAAGTATACATATGCGTGTGTAGTTTTGTACTGTCTCTTGTACAACCCAGGATCAGCCGCATAGCTTCATCCCTGTCCATCGCTGTCATAATCTTTAGTGCAATTTGGTTGTGGGGGGGGGGGGGGGGGGGGGGGGGTCGGTCTCCCAAATGCCCAGCCTGGCCGCCCGACTACCCGAAGGATATTACGTAGGTAATCAAAACTGAACGGGGAAACCACCCGGCAGATATTTTGAGATGTAAAGGTGCGATATACTGCTTAAACAACCAAACTGAAATGGCGTTTCTTGGACATCCGCTAACTTTTTATATATTTAGTAGAACATTAAGAAGTGTGGCAGCTGGCTAGGCTTACCACAACATCCCCTCGATAAATTAAAGAACAAAAAAAAAAAAAAAGAAATAATATGACCGCTTGGTTACGACTACATCTGCTTATTTATAGCGAAAATCACACAACTTTTGTGTAATGCACTATGTCAAGTATTTCTGCTAATTTAATTTATTTGTTTCAACAAGCCCCTGTACTGTTACTTATGTTTATGTTCGACTGAATAAAAATAAAATGCATCTGACATTTAAATCGAAAAGCAGGATGACAACTCCATAAAGTATTCATAGTTTAGCAGGTTATTTCCCTTAGTAATAAATGCCGGGACATAGATATGAAAATGAAAAAAAGCAGAAACAAAGGCTCGGTGCTACATTATTTGGTCTGAAGAGCCTCCACCAGTTTATTCTTTTCTTTTGTAATTGCTTTCCAATGGACTGTATTCTGAATGACTGACGCCAGCGCTCTAATGGCTACTTACCACTCAGCAGGACCTCTACAGAGCACCAGTGTTGCCACTTTTCTTTGACAAAAAACACCCAGAACGAATAAACAAAATATCTAAAAATATCTACATTTGCGTGGGAAACATCTAGAAAAAACATCCAAATGGAAAGAGTCACAAATTACACAGCTATTGATATGAATTACCCTATAGAATCATGTCCTCATCTTCACTGATGTCTGCCTCACAAGATCCACAGGATGAACTTAGCTTGGATGATGAAGAAACTTCAGATCCAAAATGACTGGTATGCTTTAGCTGTTCCAGTTTCTTTTAATACACAATCAGGGAGCTGATAAGTTGAACAGCCTTTTTATACTCTCATCAGGCCAAATTTTATTGTCAAGATTGCATTTAAGAGGTCAAGTTTCATCCTATTTCTCTGGTTAGATTTGATAAAATTCATAGCACTGAAAACTATTTCTATGTCAGCATTTGATTGGGGTGGTATCATGGCAGACATAGCACATTCAAAGAGCTTACAGAACGGACTGTTTGATGAGGCATCTTTAAATTGTCTCACTTCACTCCAAAACGCTTCAGTTTCTGTTTTGTTTGTCCATTCAACTAAGTTTATTTTGGTTGACTAATATTTTGCTTCCGGGACACTATTATAAGTGGCCCCTATGTATGTAATGCTGTTGTCTGCCAAATGATTTGAAAAACCAGTTATGTTTCAGCAAAAGGTATTTCAAATTCCTTGGTAAACAATTTGATGAAGCATTTGATAATGCTAGCTGCAATGAATGACACATAAACTTTATAAGGATTAACAATGGGATAGCTTCCTTCAACTTGGCAGAAATGTCATTGTTTATACCAACCATCACCGAGGCATTATCGGTACCAATTACAGTCAAATTCTTCAAGTCTAACTGTTTGCTGATTAAAAGTTTCTTCAGTTCCTGAACTATACTTTCTGCATCACACTTTTCCAGCTGAACTAGTCCAAGATATGTAGAAACTACTTTGTCTGTATTGTTCAGAAATATCATTTGATTTGTCTAATAATAAACTATATTTATTTGTAGAAATATCACTGATCAAATCTTTTTCAAAGTGAGAAAATAAAGTATTTTTTATAATATGTGTACACTTTCTGAGATGCATTTTCACATCATCCATAACGTTACTGTCAGAAATATTGTTTTTAATCAAATCAATCAAATGGTCAGTTTTAAATTGCACAATGACAACTTAAAAACATTTCGACCGATCCTTCAACTTCTGATGATTTATTTATCAGTGTAGTTCTAAAAACAGATGTCAGCGGTGTAATATCTTTGAATGGAACTGCAATTTTATGCTTTTTAGTCTCTGCATGACTCTGAGTCTTGTATTTTCGCTTTAATTTCACACTTGCAGTACTTACAACGAGCCTTGGTCATATCCCCAGGAACTGTCTTCCCCCAGTCTTTAATTTTGTCATCATGCAGCCACTCTTTCCGAAATTTTTACTCATTCTTAACGTTTAGCATGTTGAAAGGTTTTTTTTTTTTTCAAAGTGAAAGGCACATATGAAGGTGAGCAATTATTTTTAAAAAATCACATGAAAAAGAAACACAAAGTCAGCACAGTGAGGATACGGTTGTGTACTAGAAGCGAAAAGCTTTAAGTACTAAGAAAAATATAAAGACAAAGGGAGTTCGTTAGGCAGGGACTAGAAACAGAAATATCCTAGCCCAGACAAGCGATCTTCTGTGTAAAATCTAATCAGCCAAGCAACAAATAAACTAGGCACACTAACCACAAGTCCTGAACCAAAAACAACTGGAACTGTGATTACCACATTGAACATCTGTTTATTTCACTTAACATAAAATCAGCGTGGTTCACAAATAACAACATTAACAACAACCAACGTGCTCGACCAGAATCGTAAGTGCTAATCATCTCCAGCTAACAAGGAAATATGAAAATGACACCATACGCTCAGCAAGATTACCTCAACTATGGCAAAAACCAAAACATATTAAACATGTACGTTAAGCTTCGATTTGCCCCCATACTAACAAATCACTTATAGCAACCTGCCATCGAACTATCTCCTAGCCAGAATACACACAAACATTTCTCTACAGTTTAACCACTAGAGAAATTTCAGATTTAACTATGGAAACATACCACTGCCGTGAAATCAGCCTGACAACCGGCCTTCCCCTGCAGTCGCCCGTACCCATGCTGGCTAGCCCAATGTGCAGAGCCAGAACAGCTGGGTAGGTCTTTTACAGGGTCCGTCCCGAAGTCAACAAGACCCAAATAGCGAGTGAGCTGCCCTTTTTATACACAGTGGCCAGACTTTTCCGCTTTTGTAAACCATACCAAATGAAGGTATCGGCCAAACAAACCAAAATCATCAAGCTGCTCAACAGCAGTCTTTGGCATTCTCCAGCCCATCACAGTTGAAACAAAGTTAGTATAATTTAAGCACGCGTTTAATCAGTACCGGGGCTGCCAGATATTTAAATGTTGACTCCAGTGATAGTTCAAAGTTTAAGTAATCACAATTGTAACAATGTACGTGCCAGACCAAAACAAAAATATTGTAAATATTTTACACAGTAATTACTAAACTGACACTGAAAGAAAAAAAATCTATAAAATATCTAACTTCAAATGAAAACCATCAAGAAAAACACCATCTAAATGCAAGGGAAAACATCTAAATCTGGATGTAAAACATCCAGAGTGGCAACACTGGAACCCCTGGCAGCGCCATCTTCCTTAGCTTAGACCATAATGATCTATCTGCGCCTCCACACTGTTCACTCACTCCCAAAGGGCTCTCACAATATCTAACTTGTCACAAAGTGGTGCAGAGCCAGCCAGTCTTTCTGCCTGCTTATTTCCCAGCACACCGGTGTGACCTGGAGATAATATCCAAAGGATGCTAACTACCCTGGACCTCTGAAGTGATGATTGCCACTCTGCACGAAGCATGCCTGTTTTCACCCTTCTCAACATGCTCTGTGAGTCAGTTACAATCACAGCATGTGTGTACAGCTGATTCACAAGGCAGCAGTGACTGCCTCTAGCTCCATTCTAAAACTAGACATTGTGATATCATATGCCAGCCTTTGTTGAACTAAGCGAGGTCCATTCACCTTTGCTATGAAACCCCATGCACTTCGTCTGCCCCTCAACACAGAGCCATCCGTACATATAATCACATCACTTGGGCGGTTATTGTCATGAATCATTTGTTGAACTTCTGATTCTGCAGCACAAGCTGGCCAGTCTCTGCACTCATGACCTAACGTGATTAGAACTCTACACTCTACTGAAACTTGTTTGGACACCTTGACCCACTTCTCTCCTCGCTCAAAATTATCAAGCCTGAACACATGTCTGATTGTGTCTTCAGCTTGAGCCATCCAAGACCTTCCTCTTTTCAGTCTGTGATCCTTAGCTCTACCCAGGGCTTCATGCAGGAGGTGCTTCTTGTCTGCAGCTACTCTGAGATACGACTTTGCCTCCAGAACTTTGAGCCTATCTGCAATCCTAGGCAGTGCAAATAAAATGTCGCATACATACTACCGGGGTATTTCTTGTACATCCCAGAATTACTTGCATGGCTTCACTTTGTATATGCTCAAGTTTCATCGGCTGACTTTGATATGGTAAGCATTCCAAGTCCATAATCTATCACCGACAGGATCATATGCTGCAACATTATGAACAGCGAGCGTTCTTTGTTACATGTTCATCGCTGCCATAATCTTGAGAGCATTGAGTCCTTTTTAGCATTTCATCACAACTGTCTCCACGTGATCCCTTTAGGACAGGCTTTTATCGAAAGTGAGGCCCAGGTACCTCAGTTTGTTTTCTCTTTTGATGTTAGTGTTATTAACTGTAAGGCGTGTAACATCAGCTCTTACAATTCTATTGTCCAGAGAGAACCACAAAACAGCCACCTGTTTTGAGTTTATGACAGCATCCTTTTCTGCACACCAGTCAGTCAGTCTGTTTACAGTTGCCTGCACCTCATGGGCTATCCGTTGTCTATCATTCCCTTGACTGTATGCAAGACCATCATCAGCAAATGTCAATATCCCCCCCAACACCTGGTGCTTTAAGTACTGCAATCCTGCTTGTATGCACATTAAAGAGCACCGGTGAATTGCAGAACCCTGGAGTAGTCCAACATAAATGTCCAGTATATTTTGCCATTTACATTATAACAAAACCATGTTATACATGGTAGTACAATCAAGCAGAATGTACTGGAATGTTCTGACTGAACGGCTGGAGGAAATACAGATACAGTAGTGCCAAACAACAGCCAAATTCGAGCTGAGATAAGAATCTGGAAGTAAAGATCAGCAAAGCAAAAAACAAGATGCAAACCGGGCACATAACAGGACTTGTTAATCAACATTTAGCTTGTGCTATTAGACACCGGACTGGGGTTAATTCTGAGAGGAGGATCTGAGCACCTATGGACATGTCAGGAGTGCAATGCTGATAACCCAATTAACTAAGATCTGCTGATGAAGAGGAACAACTCAGCAGGGAAGAAACAAACAAAACATCTGATATACAATTCAAGTGACATCCACATAGATGTGGTGACACCAAAAAAATATGAAGAAGACCAACAAACTGTGACTATGGGTACAGTTTAAGAAGTCTCTCAAGATAAACTGATAGACACAATTTATCATAATCCCCAAGAAACAATGGCAAACAATAAGAACAAAATGAGTGAATGAGAATCAGCAAATCTCAGTTTTTCTCTACATTTATTTCACAACAGTTCTTAAAAGATTGGTGTGCGTGTGTTATACACAAACCTTTATGCTTATTTATATATACACACACACACAAGCACACACATATATGTAAACAAACTCATGTACACATTCTGAAATACACAAAAATTGTGTGTAATTCTGAAACAATAATGAAAGTAAACATTTTTAGAACATCATCTGTGCTCCAGCAGCATATAGATGTGAATGATGGGTCATTCTGCAGTCACTAAAGAAGAAAACTGAAGCTTCAGAACTGAAGTGCTCCAGAAGAATTCATAGTCTAATGAAGATCAATCAGCACAATTTTATCAGATCTACAAATCCAAGAAAACCGGCTCAAAAACAGCACTGTCTCAAAAACTTGTTGTCTGACTCCCTCTAGCAGGCTAGTGAACTACAACTGACCTCTAGTGGATTTGTAGGGTAGGCAGCTCCTTGCCAAAAAGTGTACAATTTGGCTTACTAGCAAATCTTCTGGAATGCTCTAAAATGCCTTTCTGTTGGCAACATTGACAGCGCTTGAACATTTGCGATCTTAAGACGGATAACCCCCGTGTGGGTTCCGGGGCCCCATTGTGAGGAAAACAAGAATAGACCCACTGCCTCCCCAAAAGCATGTCGTAAGAGACGACTAATTGGGGAGCTTCCTTTGAATTTGGAGTGCATCTGCCGGAGAGGCAAGGAACCAACAGTCTGTATTCAAGAGAATGAGATCTGTAAAACTGATGCACACGCAACACTCAGGTTCTGGAGCAGGACTGCAGTTCAGTAGTGGACGAGCAACCAGAACCTTCCGCTAGAGTTTACAGCTGGTGAACGCGAAGAAGAAGAAGAAGAAGACGGATATAAATGCTGGAAGAAACTAAACTGCAATGATCAAGTTTTTCTGACACCTGCCCTCCTCTTTCTTTATCCCTTCTCATTTCCTTGTTTTCTAACCCTTACTCTGTATTCTTTGGCTAATGAAGAAGGTATCAAGCTCAGTGCATGCACTCTGTGGCTTTGGCAACAATTCTTATTATTGGTTGAACTTGAATCCATAGTGATACCCAGTTTTGAGAGGGTTGATAAGCAGTCACTTTAGTAAAGTGTAGCCTCTGTGCTAGGTAGGGGGCCAGGGACATTACATCCATCAGCCAAGCATCTCCCCAACAATGACCTGACTGCATTCATTAGTAACTGTGCAAGCTACACCCCATGCACTTCTTTGACATGAATAAAAAAAACCTTGAACCCAGGATCTGGACTGCCAACTCCCTACAAGAAGGCATATGTGTCCTACTGGTGTACAGTAGCCAAAGTTTAACATTAAAAAAAAAAACATATCACATTTGAAAAATAATTCAGCATGAGTACGTACATTCTTACCTACATGCATGCACACACACATAAATATACAGACATGCATATACAGAAGCAGGCTGACAGACAAAGCATATCAAAAACTGTTACACAGGGGATTCTAAATTCAGCCAAGGTCAGTGTGGTTGACTCCAAGAAGGGAACGGTGAATGCAACTGGTTCTATCAAACAAGATACTGTCCCTGTTTTGATAAGTTGTTGATTATAATATAAAAGTGCACACAGGAAACATTTCACTATTTTAGAAAGCACTGCACAGTTTATTTGTGAACAGATCACATGCCTTGCAAGCCATCAGGGGTTGCATTCACACTCATGTTAGACTGCAGTCTGCTTGTGATTATTGTAATGATAGTTATATTTAAAAACAAAAAACCAGCTGTCAGCAAATGCATACACCATACATCAAAATAGAAAAGGAGGGGGGGGGGGAGGGGGGGGAGATCACCAAGTCACTAGAATATAAACTTCAGAAGGTCTTGTGTTTTGTAATTCAAAAGTCTTTGGGCATAAAATGTTGGTGTGTATCTGTTTGGGCCTAAATAGATGCCACCTCAAGGAAAGTTTAAAAAAAAAAACATCATCATGATCTTCAATCATCTGAACTGAACAGACCAAATCACAATATTTTGCTTATGTCATCCACAAATTAGTGTTGAGTGATTGTGTCGTATAGCTAGCTTATAAAAGCTGACACAGACATCAATTTCAAATGCAAATGTATAACAATGCAGAAGGTTACCATTTTACTGTACCAGCACTTCCTCAAGGGAATCTAAGATGGGCCATTTATATTGTGATATTCATGACCCTGAGAAATGAACATGACTGGCGCTTAGTCTGGATAGAGCATCATTTAACCGCTGGATCAGATAGTACACAGAGTACGCTCATGTCAAGCAAGGAAGGAAAGTTGATGACTTTGGGAAAAGGAAAGTTGATGACTTTGATGTGGATGTCATTAGACGTGAGATCTTTAAAATGTTAGAGACAAATCAACTTGTTACTCCTCGAAAACTGAATGTTTCTGAGTTCTGGAAATTACTTTCAAAAGAATCCTATCCAAATATGTCAAAGATAGCATTTTAAATTACATTATTTTTTTGCGGGTCTACATATTAATGGGAATAAGTGTTTCTACAATGAATGCAATAAAATCTCAGGTAAGAAACCTAATAAGTGATGATTATTTGATTTGAGATTAGCAGTTAGATGATTTGATTTGCAGCATGGTAAACTCAAAGGAATGCACTGTCAAGCGTCTGGATGCAAGGCAACTGCCTCTTTTAAAAGTAAATGTCAATTTGTTTTACTGCAGTGTTTTACTGTTCATTACAAAGTGTAATACTTTTTTGAATGTTTATAAATTATGCATACTTGTGTCCATGGTTACAGCCTTTATTTTTGCCCATTTTTGGTACTCTTTATTAGTTTCTGTTTATAAGCTATACAGTTATTTACCATTCATTTCGGAAATGAAAAGTAGCCTGCCAGAGCAAAAAAGTTGCTAAATAGGATATGTCACCAAACCCTTCTTTAACCAGTCTGGATGGGAGCTGTGGCTCCTCAGGTATACTGTCTGCTTGTGAGGTGTGTCTTCAGTACTCTTGATTAGCCTCTCTGGCATTACTACAGACAGGAGTATTTTCTATGTCCATCAGTGGGTCTGGCATTACTACAGACAGGAGTATTTTCTATGTCCATCAGTGGGTCTGGCATTACTACAGACAGGAGTATTTTCTATGTCCATCAGTGGGTCTGGCATTACTACAGACAGGAGTATTTTCTATGTCCATCAGTGGGTCTGGCATTACTACAGACAGGAGTATTTTCTATGTCCATCAGTGGGTCTGGCATTACTACAGACAGAAGTATTTCCTATGTCCATCAGTGGGTCTGGCATTACTACAGACAGAAGTATTTCCTATGTCCATCAGTGGGTCTGGCATTACTACAGACAGAAGTATTTCCTATGTTCATCAGTGGGTCTGGCATTACTACAGACAGGAGTATTTCCTATGTCCATCAGTGGGTATCTGACTTAGCAGAAGGGGAATTCAAATCTGCTGCTCTCTGTAGGTGTGGCATAGAGGGAACCATCAAGCCAGTGAATCCCACATGTGACACAGAAGGCATGAAAATGTCTGAAGAGAAATAACTTATCAAGAATCAATCTAATGAATTATGATAAGTGTGATGTTCTGCAAAGGCTCACACGATGATGAAGAATTAATTATGCTACTTTTAGGAATGAGGAACAACCAATACATTTTATCACAATATAATATAATTTCTGTGAAAATAAATTCAATAATTTGTGGCAAAAACTGTGTTTTTCAGTTAAATTTCAGCACTACAATTCATTGTATCGCTTGAGAGATAATCTAGGCACAATATTCATTGACTGCAGCTCTTGGAATAACAGTTTACATGCATATGGCATTTTCAACGTTGAGACATCACTGGATGACTTACAATACTGGCACCTGAGGATGAAAAAGTAGAACATGGTCTTCATTACACTTGTAAACAATATGTTAGCAACATTAAAAATATTCAACACAGTAATAGAAAAACAACAACAGAACAATTCCACAAAGAGAAAGGGATTAAAGAACACCCTGTATTAGTTAAAAATGACAGTTGGAAACAGCTGACAATAAGGAAACAATTAATCATATCAAGAATGCCAACAAAACACTGCTGAGGTTACTATCATAAACTGAAAAATAGGTGTGTCCAGGGGGGTTGGATAAGCAAACTGAGGTGATGATCAGATACATTTGACAAGAATACGACTGACACCCTGGACAGCAATCCAGCTGCCAATCTTAACTGCAGCTATGTCACTGCATACTTTAGCCAGTATCCTCCACCCGACTCCACTAACCTAAATTAATCCATGTCTTCATACTGATTTAAAACTAATATTTCAATGCTACTGCAGACAGGCAGAGAAAATGATAAAAGAGAGAAAGATTATTTCTGGAATCATGACATCCATGAATACAACTTGGGAAACAATCATCAACACAAGAAAACATATTTACTAACTGGCATGAATATCCAAACAAGTCTGTTGTATTAGTAAGCAAAATAAGCATACGTAACATGAATGCTTATACACTACAAGCCACAAGGCACTGTGATTAAACTGGCAGATGATGTCACACATTCAAGAGAACAACAGCATTCCTTTGTATCACTGTATCTTTAGAAACATTCTAATACCTTTCTGTGGCTTAGGTGTTACAAACGTGCTTTGTAATGCCGGGTTCGATCCCTGCTGCGGGCCTTGCACTGGTTTCGACAGTGGTATCGAGCAAGAAGCTGATCGTCCAGAAAGCAATGACAAACTACTGGACGTAAACTTGCCTAGGAAAACCACAACAGCAAAACAAACAAAAAATGCTGGGGTTGGTACTACAACGTCCTGTATAGGATATGCAACTAACAACTGCAGATCATTGAACAAATCACTCTCATTCCCTACTCCACCCTCCCTTCAAGTAAATGCATGACTAACAACTGTCTACATACAACTTACCAGCCTGAGTATCCAATCAAGCCACACTGACCACACACATCCACTTCAAATTCATCACTTGAAATCATGAGGCGCTCCAAAAGAAGCATACTGAAACATAATAGTTGTACAGTTGTATCCTCAACTGTTTACAATACCTGCAATCAAACAAGCTGGCTATCTCCCAGCTAATGAGAGAGCTGATGAGATTCTAAAATGCAGAGAGAAAATCTTGTCAGGTCTGCAGACATAAGATGATCTTGCTGCTTGTATGACTTTTAACCCTGGTCCCAGTGGCTAGCAGCAAAAACTGCTACTGTCAGACATGTTCTGAGGGTAAGCTTGCTGCTCAGGGATATTTTCAGGGTTTACAAAACAACAGGGGAGGGAGGATTGGGGGATCTTGCTGCTCTGTGAAACTATCAAAACCCTGAAAATGCTTTATGAACAGTAGTACAAAAAAAGTTCAGGGATTGATTTGCATTTCCCCCGCTGGGTCCGGGCTACATTTTGGAGAACAAAGAATATACCCACTGCCCTCTAACAAGCATGTAGTAGGAGATGACTCATGAAGAATATTTCCTTCACAGTCAAGAGAGCTCTGCCTGAGAGGCAAGAAATAAAGTCTGCACAGAAAATAACCCAGATGTTTAAAACCACATGTGCACACAATACTCAAGTTATGGATCAAGACCAAAGTCCAGGTGTGGAAAAACCAGAATTTTCTATGGGAGGTCAGAGCTAGTGATTAGGAAGAAAAAGATCTGCAAAACTCTTGTGCCCTCAGATTAAGGAGGTAATTAACTCAGAAATACCGCATGTGATAGATTCCAAGATTAACAAACTAAACTGGTTTATAACGTCAAAGAAACTTTTCTCACACTAGAGCTCAGCTGACAGAAAACAAATGTGATATTATAAAGTCAGTAAGTAAAATAAATATGTATAATGAATTTATACTATATGACATTTGCATTTGCACCCACGACTCCTAATTACGGTAATGCTACCTTTGCTTTAAGAAACTAAATGAAAGTAAACTAGGTGCTGAGCACAAGTGGGTGAGAATGCAAACTCTATAAAACAGAAGTGAAAATGATAAAAAAAGTTTATGACAAACTGGAAAGCACTAAAACAGTGTTTCTTGATGAAAATTTGATTTTTTTCTCTGTGAGTTTTGTGTGAGTTAAATTCTCTAATAGTCCACATAGACATCTCAGGAAGATGTGATGCAATATTAACTGTACTTTGTGAATTGTGTGGTTGTTCAGGAGTAGAGATAAAGATGGTATGAAACAAATGGTTCCATTGCCCAGATACTGTGTTGACTGCTTAGTGCGAAAATGTGAGTTGTGGATTTCATGTCGAGTGCTTCCTCATTTGTGTCCAAGATAATTTTGTGTTATGAAATATATATTTATAAAATGATGGGTGACTAGTTACCACTAAACTTGTGATATGTTTAATGCAGCATCTATGTGCAGGTTTTGTCATGACTGCTGAATCCTTTAATGATGAACTTCTGAACTCAGAAGTTGTTCCAGAGCTTGAAATTGTTGTGGACATCCAGAAATTGTTGTGGACATCCAGAAATTGTTGTGGACATCCAGAAATTGTTGTGGACATCCAGAAATTGTTGTGGACATCCAGAAATTGTTGTGAACATCCATGTTACAGATGTGGCTATTGTGTGAGTACATGTCTCATGTTGTTTGACACTTTGTACACTGCATTTGAGTATGTGTCTCATGTTGTCTGACACTTTGTACACTGTATCTGAGTATGTGTCTCATGTTGTTTGACACTTTGTACACTGCATCTGAGTTCGTGTCTCATGTTGTTTGACACTTTGTACACTGCATCTGAGTATGTGTCTCATGTTGTCTGACACTTTGTACACTGTATCTGAGTATGTGTCTCATGTTGTTTGACACTTTGTACACTGCATCTATGTGTCTCATGTTGTCTGACACTTTGTACACTGTATCTGAGTATGTGTCTCATGTTGTTTGACACTTTGTACACTGCATCTGAGTATGTGTCTCATGTTGTCTGACACTTTGTACACTGTATCTGAGTATGTGTCTCATGTTGTTTGACACTTTGTACACTGCATCTGAGTCTCATGTTGTTTGACACTTTGTACACTGCATCTGAGTACGTGTCTCATGTTGTTTGACACTTTGCACACTGCATCTGAGTATTTGTCCAGTAAATCACCATCTTATTTGTCAAAACTATTGCTATCAGTGGTTGTGCAGTCATTTCTCTGATTTCTATTGAACAGCCTTTACTTGTTTTACAGTCACACAATCTGCTACTTTGAGGATTCCTGCAGTAAAATGATCACAATCTGCCTCTATAGTTTGCCAAGGATTAGGAAAAAGACAGATATACAACTACAACAGTTAAATACTAATATTTACCTAGCACCATATCCAATCAGGCAATCTCTCTCCATCTCTCCTAATCTCAGACCACCATCTCTAGATCGACCCTCTGTTGGCTGGCGGGTGAGCACAGCCCGAGGACCTTTGGCACGAGCATGCATTTTGTCCAACACCATGTGTTTCAACTTCTGGTAGTAGATTGGACCAAAGTAGATGTATGCAGACAAAGGCTCTCTGTGGAGTCATAAGCATACATTTAATAATGTAAATACTTGAGTATCCACTTAATAACTCTGCAGTAATTTAATGGTAAACAAACAATTAAATACATTTCGAAACATAATAGATGTACAAGATTTATTTTAAAAAACCTGCCCGTGGTGATATTATAATATACATAAATAAGCAACATATGAGCAGTATCAGTCACAAATTTTACTCTTGTTGCTTGTAAATAGGTATTGTTGAAATATTGTATAGTTGAAATATTGTATTGTTGAAATATTGTATTGTTGAAATTAATTCATTTAAATGAAGACAAAAAGACTGCCACTTCTGTCTATATTTGGGTGCTGCCACAGTGTACTGGCTAGATGCTCATCTGCAGATCCTGAGGTCATGGGTTTAGATCTGAAGAAAACAGGACTTTTTTCAAAAATGGCAGTGGCTTCCTGGTCGACCCAGCTGTAAATTTCGACCATATCACCCACTGAGGGCTGACTGGTCAGAAAAACCCCAAAGGTCTAACCCTAAATGCTCAATACATCAGAAGGCTGGGAAAAAGGTCCTTTCTTCTTCACTTCCTCTTTTACCGCTGTGGGTGTCGAGGGAGATATAAGGTTCTGTTTCTAGCTGCCTCGACCATAGGCACATCGTGCTGTTGTAGAGTTTCTCTGATGTTATCCTTCCATCTTGTTCTTGGTCTACCCCGTGCTCTACGTCCTTCTTCTCTTTCCATGTATGCTTTGTATGGTATGGTGTCACAAGGCATTCTCTCTAAGTGGGCAAACCATTTCACTTGCTGTCTTTGTATGTAATCCAGAATTGGTTTTGTGCCGACTTGTTCTCTTATGATCTCATTCCTGATCTTATCTCTTATGGTCACTCCTACTGCCCTTTCCTACAGTCCTTTACTGTCTGCATTTACTACCTTTTACTGAGGTGTAGACAGGCGGGTCATAAGCCTCAGGTTTTAGGTTGCATGGCTAGTGCTGTCACCGTGGAGTTTGTAGGTTGGGATATTTATTTTTAACAATATAATACTTGGTTCCAATTTTTCAACAACAAAAATAAAAAATAAAGAGATTGTCAATAAAATACATCACAGTATACAGTTGTTGCATTAAATGTCGAGAAACATTCAAAATACAGAATGTTTTTAGAATAACTCCAACAGAAACTTCAGTACACAAACTTATTAAAAGACAGGACATTTAATGTTGAGAGTATCAACTTCACTGCATAAGATTTGATTCCACGTGGCTCCGTCTCTTTGTAGAATGGAAGACACCTGCTAAGAGCATTGCATAATTGCATCAACTCTGCAAACCTTGGAATGATCGCAGGGGATCTCTATACAAACAGCAGTTGGAAAACAAATGAATGCAGTCTTTGAAACAAACCCATCACCTTCAGGCTGTGAGGCAAACAGCATGACCACTTCATCATGGAGACATGATGTACAACAAAACTCATCTGATGTTGAATTAAGGATCAACATCATATCACTCGGGACACCCCCATAAGCGCTCCGTCCCCATCTTCAAAAGCAAACGAAGAATTCCAATTCCAAGGGCACCAGTGACTGTCTGATTGCATATCCGCCTCACCCTTCCCTTGAGTGTTGAGCATTGGCCAGATCCCGTGTAACTCCTCCCAGCGCCATTCTCCTCAGACCGTAATGATCTATTTGCGTTTCCACACTTTTCACTCGCTCCCAGAGGGCCCTCTCAACGACTAGCTTGTCATATATCCAATTCATCACCAAGTGGTGCAGAACTGACCAGTCTATCTGCCTGCTCATTTCCCAACACACTGATATAACCTGGAGAGAATATCCAAAGGATACTAACTAACCGGGACCTCTGAAGTGATGCTTGCCACTGTGCACGAAGCATAACTGTCTCTACCTTTCTTAACATGCTCTGTGAGTCAGTGACAATCACTGCATGTGAGTACAGCTGATTCTCAAACCAGCGGAAGGCAGCAGTGACTGCCTCCACCTCCATTCTCAAACTAGATGTGATATCATATGCCAGGCTTTGTTGCCCTATGCGACGTTTATTCACCTTTGCTATAAACCCATATGAACTCCGTCTGCCCCTCGAAACACAAACACTCACACACACATATAAAAGTAAAGTAAAGATCCCTTTACACGCCCTTAGGATCATCAGGCATTTGGGAAGAGCACCCATATTTTTACAAACCAATCGGCACTCGGTGGGTAATGTGGTCAGCATTACGCCAGCCGTCTTTACTTTCCCAGGACAGCCCATCCTGGTACCCATTTGAGGCTGGGTCGACCTGCGACGTCCCATACCACGATAAAAATCCACGCAGCCCACGTAGGTTTCGATCGCGGTACGTTGGATTACGAGTCAGACTCGCAATATATATATATATAACATTAATGGCATTTTGTATACTTTACGAAGACTAAGTAGAGCTCACAAAGGAGCATTATTCTAAAACACATGTTGCAAGGAAGTCATAATGGGATCACATCATCCAACAAGAAGTTTTCTGCATAAGCTAGTAATTCTGTTTTATGAACAAATATGGCAAACTGAATGAAAGTAATCTTGTACCCAGTAACGCCAGACGTGACATAGTCCTTGCCCATGTAATTGAAGCCATGTTCAATCAGCACTTCAGACAGATCAGAGACTTTATCTCCACCAAATGCTGTAATACAAAACAGAGAAAAAATTGAAAAAAAAAAAAAGGCGCTGCACAGTAGCAAATTCAACAACACCAACATTGCCAGTGATATTTCCCCATAACCCTGAGAAGGAAATATTTTAAAACAGGAGGACAATGACATACAGCACATCAAGAGTTGTTTGGTAGTTACAGCGCAAGACACTATGTTATGATGCAAGAAAAGGTTCCATACACCATTTTAAAAGACATGTTTTGTTCAGAATGATCTTTGACATTCTTTATCATGAGACTATAAGCACAGCAAAAAAATTTAATCATGAACATAATTAAGAATCTAATAAGTAATTTTTTAAAGAAGTAACCATCCTATAACTGTTTAAGATATCAGCAGCGCAGTTACATATTTTTTTAAAAATGAATGTCCATTATTCTGAATATGTTTCTGGAAGGAACACTTTCTCTTCAGCATTCTGAAATCCCATGCTATGATCATACACATTCATTAGCATCGACAGCATATAAGAGGCCATTTGTTTCCCCTGACACAGAAACCACCCTGTCACAGTTTACAACTAATTCTGTCACATGTCACAACTTCTAGAAACAGTGGAGAAGGGGGTTGGGGAGGAGAAGGGAGACCTGAACAGTTCTAGCAGTTCTGTAAACCGATAAGGAGATGAATATAATGAAATCTTTAATTCTTCTTCTTTTTCTTCTTTTGCCATTCTATCCCTCAATGGAGCACAGGCCCTCAACCAACTCACACCAAGTCGTTCTATCCTTCACCATTTCATGGAGCTCTCCCCATGGACTCCCCATCTTTCTAACTTCGTTCTCCAGCTCTCTTCTCCATGTGATTTTTATCAAAGAGAAATACTGGAATAAACAGGCACCTCAAAAGCCATTTTTGAAATAGTTTTTTTTTCAAATACAGGGATTGTCCCAGAGCAATGGAACGTCTGGTAACCCTATGCAAAAATCAATAAGAATTTGAAGCAATATGGCTATACTCTTTCAAAGAAAAGATGAATGGAATAAAAACCTGTAAATATTAACAGTTGATAAAAATAAATTTGTTTACATTTAAAAGTGTCAACAAGAATAGTAACGAAAGAAAAAATATTCCATACTATGTTACCATGTAATGAAGAGAAAATGAAGTTAAAGAAAAAAGCTAAACACTAAAACTGTTAAGCAAAAGACAGCAAAACCAGACCTGTGCCATAATGAAACTTGCCCTCAAGAACTCCAGCCTTACTGCCAAGCAGCTCCATAAGCTTGCCCACAGTCATACGTGAGGGGTATCCATGTGGGTTCATGATCTACATGAAAATACATGAGCCGTTGAGAAACATAGCCACTGAGACAACATGTGCAATGTATAAAGGTTTCAGATATTGCAGATAATTACTGATCTCTGTACACCAGGGCTTTTCAACTCAGTTCAGGGGCCATAATGTTGACAATAGAGAATATCATGGATCCGAGACCTGAGCCCAATGTATAAAGGTTTCAGATATTGCAGATAATTACTGATCTCTTTACACCAGGGCTTTTCAACTCAGTTCACTCAGGGGCCATAATGTAGACAATAGAGAATATCATGGGTCCGAGACCTGAGCCCAATGTATAAAGGTTTCAGATATTGCAGATAATTACTGATCTCTTTACACCAGGGCTTTTCAACTCAGTTCAGGGGCCATAACGCTGACAATAGAGAATATCATGGGTCCTATTTTGGCACCTTTTTAAGCACTGACTATGGATAAGTCAATAAGCTTAAAAAGTCAAAAGCTCAAACTGACTGCAGCCTTTAAATATGTTCAGGTTGTTCAGCAGACTCAGAAAGCTTCAGACAGCATAACTACAGAACCAACAGCTACTAAAACATGTTGAAGATTGAAAATATGATACACACATCCCATACATGGTCGACGTTCGGTGCAGGAGAGCCTAGCATATGATACCACAACATCCAGCTTAAGAATGGAGCTGGAGGTGGTCACTGCAGCTTTCCGCTGGTTAGAGAACACGACACACACACATATCATGATTGTAACTGACTCAGAAAGCATGTTGAGGAAGGTCAGGACAGGCATGCTTCGTGCAGAGTGGCATGCTTCACTGTGGAGGACAGAGGTGAGGAGTACTGTCTGCATTTCTTTCTCCAGGAAAAGCGGGTGTGTTGGGAAATGAACAGGCAGGCAGACTAGCTGGCTCTGCACAACTTTGGTGGAATACTGATGCGTGATAAGGCAGACGTGGTTAGTGCCTTGTGAGAGAGCGTGTACAGTTCGGAGGAGCAGATGGATCACCACAGTCTGGTGAGATTGATGCAGCAGGGAGTGACGAGGGGTTCTGGCAAATGCTCGAGGCTCAGAGGAAAGGCAAGATGGACGTTTAGTCAGAATTCTACTGGCATCATTAATATCGGAACTCTGCAATGGCTGCTGAAGATGGGGACGGAGCACTTATGGGAATGCCCTGAGCGCTGTCATATTGGTTCTTGAATAAAATCAACACATGATACAGACATACAAACACTAAAACAAACAAGGTACTTACAATGTCTGGACAAATCCCCTGAAATAAATGAAACATTCTGTCATATATCATTCAACGGCATAATGGTCAGTACAGGATCCCTTTACAGATGATAAGGCATACTGTGTGTGTGTGTGTGTGTGGTGCTAGTATGATAATTTTAGAGCAACTGGCACTTGACAGTTCAGTTCAATTAAGGCAAGAACGGTCAATGCTGGGTTACCATGACCCTTAGCATAATCCTACTGCTTATTACTTAATGATTTCGAATGCAATAGCTATACCTAATAGAGAGGAGTGGCTGGCCGAGAGGATATAATGTCAGGCTCTCATGCCGGAGACCCGAGTTCGACTCCCGGTAAGGTGATGGAGTTTTTCTGTCGGGGGCAAAACTAAACATCCTAACTTGCACAGTCTGTGGCGACAGCACTAGCCATGCAGCCCTAAATCCTCAGGCTCAAGCACCCCCTGTCTACACCGCCCTAAAAAGGGGTAAAACAGACAGTAGTGACCGTTTAAAAGAAATACCCAATAGAATGGTGATAGGGTGTATCTACCCAACTGTTGATTACTGCCTGTATTTACCACTTTTACGCTGGGAAAGAGGGGGGGGGGGGGGGGTCATACCATAAACCACAGGGTTAGTGAAGTCACCAGACTGAGCAGTTTAGGGTTAATTTTGTCCCCAACAGGAAAACCCCATAACCTCACCAGGGATTCTAACCTGGGACTCTTGACATGAAAAGCCAGCATAATAAACTGTTATAGGGTGTACCACTGTCAACAGATTTTGTTTTTCCATGTTGACAATGTAGCTCCAAAAGATGCAATCCATCATAACAGGTTGAACAGGAGTTCAATTTTGCTTTAGAGGAAACCCCCACATGTGTGGCATTTCATTGGAGCCAATACTTTGGTTTTATTTAATGCTGTTACCATAAAACCATTAAGTGAGAGATCTCATTCCATTTTCAGGGTATAATCACTGCTCTTCACACACACACACACACACACACAAAGTAACATAGCAACACTGTACATACTTATTCCCAAACATGTGGAAGCAATTACCAGGAAAATACTAAACAAAAATAATGATGATGAGCAGGCAGCTCTTGACAATTTCCTGGCCTTCACAACAAGTGCGAGCCTCCCCTACTGTGGCAGTGAAATATAGAGTATGTTGTTGGTAGGCATCTTCTGTTGATTTCTGGCTAACAGATGTAATGTTCCTGTACTCTGGATGTGCCAAAAAGCATTCTGTCTCCCTCAGAAGATTTAAAAATTTATGTATGGATGCTTATTACAGGGTTCGTAACTGACCTTGAGAGCTTGAAAAAGTTGGGAACTGCCAAGATCTCTCTGTAGGCCTTGAAAACTGACGAAAATCCAGGAACTTTACCCACCAAACCTTGAACTTTACACATTGTAACCAAGAGATAGATAACAAAAGGAAAATTTTGTGTGATTTTCAGCAATTGGGCTTGCCTTTTTGCGGTTACCTGTTTTTTTTTTTTTTTTGCAGTTTGAAATTGATCATGATTTTGCGCAGGCAAAAATGTTGGGCTACCGTCAACATGGTTTTAAAAGTGTGCTTGCAAACTGTGAGTGGGTAAGCGATAGTTCACGGTCTCATTGTTTGCTTTGCTGGACAGTGCCTAGTGAGCTAACTCTGCTCTCCTCCTTTCTGAACCCCTTGTATAACCAGCTTGGTTAGTTCTGAATTTTTTTTTTTTTAAATTTCTCACCAGAGGAAGCATAATGAATTTGTTATGTTTTGTCATATTAAACATAATAGAAACATAATCCACATAGTTTTTTGTTGTTGCAAGTGACAAGTTCTCATATAAATATAGTACAGAATGACTTGTGGACAGCATTAAGAAAATATGGTGACTGAATACTTACGAGGTCAGTAAATGGCATATCCTCCTGAGGAACTATTAAACCACACACACTACAAAAGAAAATAAAACAAATGTATTATTTTGCAAAATTAAAACATCACACAAAAAAAATCTAGAGTTTGAAAAAAAGCAAATACTCTGCCTACTCCTCTTTACCCAGACATTTTAAACCCTCATTATGTTTTGAAAATGATACTGTACTGCATCTGGTGAAGCATTTCTGTACTGGAATACAGCAATCCAGCACAAATCAGTTGCCTGAATGTAAAGTGGATCAATGGGATTCATACAGTGTCCATATGAGGGTGTCCAGACTGAGACACACAAAAGCTGGCAAGCACCTTGCATGGGTCAGCTGGTTTTACAGGTAAAGTTTTCTGAGTATGAAAGAGCCTTCGCATACACTGCGGGGATGGCTATACTGTGGAGTTGTTACAGACACGACTGAGACACATTATCTAAGCTTATGTAATAAGACTGCTACCAGATCATCTCATCAGGTGACAGATTTGTAAAATACATGACTTGTGCATAATGAGTAAATAAGGTGCTGTCATTATCCTGATACAAAGTGGTTGTCATCCCTTAGCATTTTTTTAAAGTGTGCCAAAATTGTGGTGGAGACAGAATCAACTCCATTAGGATCACAGCAAAGTGAAATGACAAGGTTCCAGACCAAGAACAGACTCTGGTCAGGCAGAAGTGTCACGTCACTATCTGATAACTTACATACGAGGTGGAGAAAATAGTGGTTCAGTACATTCTACTTTGATGAAGAATCCAGCCTTGTGGACAGTGTCAGCAAAATGTGTGCCAAAGTTGTTGCTGGAGCAGAAGCAACTTCATGCTGATATTGTGTTGGTTATAGCTCTATGAAGGCATGAGTATTACCTACAATAAATCATCAAGAGAATAAGAGCTAGGACACAGTTATGACAATATAAATGTTTAACGAAATGATATTTTTCTAATGGCTAAAGTAAGATTTGGTAATTTTTCATTTTCAACACTTTGCTTTTCTAGACTATTGGTTATTAAAAAAAAAAACGCATAGCTGAAAATATGGACAGACACCTGGTAACTTGAAATTGCATAACGATGCTTGCTCTTATCGTAACCCACTTCTGCAAAGTCAACTCACCAACTATTTCTTCGTACTCATGTTCTAAAATGTATTTCCAACATTTAATCTATTGTTAGGAGGAATTTGTCCCCCTTTTCGATCTAGTATGTTGATTCTATGTTTTTCCTGTAACTCTGAATACAATATCTATTGGGAGTCGGCTTTGGAATATATTTTAGAATACAGCTAACAAAGAAGAACAGTCATACTACAGGATCTGAACACTGAAGAAAACTGGTTCAGAAACAGCATCATGCCTCAGGCACTTCTGGCCAAATTCTAAGAATTTTGCAGTATGCTCATAAATAAAGCATGCAGGAACTTTCTTTTTCTTTTTCACCATTTACCTCAGCGAGGTGGTGGGGGGAGATGTAAGGATCGCTTGTGTGCTTCTTCCAATTCATTGTACAAGTTGGTGTTCATTTTTGTTAGGTTGCTCTTGATGATGTCGCTCCATCTCTTGCGTGGTCTTCCCCTCACTCTGTGTTCTTATATTTCTTCAGCATGGCTCTCTGTGGCAGTTGATGCCACAGCATTCTCGCCAGGGGCCAAACGATCTCATTTGTTGTTATTTAATAAATTGTATGACTGGCTTCAGTCTTGTAGACTATGGGTATACAGAGCGCTTATTTATATTAGTTCATGAAATGTCTATGTTTTTGCATCAATACTCTTTATTATCTGTAAAAGTCTTCTTCTAATTTCTTCATTCTTTATTTTATCTCTTCTTTTCATACCGGCAGCTCTCCTAGAACATAGCTCTGTTGTTATGATCTTCCACTCATTAGTTGTAGTAAGGGTCCATGTTTGTCACTGGTAGCACAATGTTGACCAAAAAACCGTTCTTATAAGATCTGAGGTATCTTTCTATGTGTCAGACGCTGTGAACTTGCTAGGCTCAAGAAAATAAAAAATGCTCGAGTGCAATATCGTGTCTGTGGGAAACAGAGCTTGTGAATGTGTAAGAGTAATATGTTGCATTGCTTCAATTTATCAAGTGTTGCTGCTGTGCTCCTAGTTAAGCCAGTGACCACTGTGCACTTCTAAACATAAATCAGAGATAACAGACCCATGACAGCCATCTTTTATACTGTCGTGAGGAATTTGTATATCTCAAATTTGTGTCCTCCTGTCTTTTTCTTTTAGTTCAGCTCATGCTTACATAAGGACAGAATTGACAAATGCCACTTACCCCTTTTGTCCATGGCGACTGCTAAACTTATCACCAACTTCTGGCCTCCGAGTCTGTCTTAACAACAACTTGATCAACAATGACTCTTCCTGATTTTGAGTTACCAGCACCCTCTCTATGTACACTGGTTCTGATCCTTTGTATCTAGAAGAAACAACATTGCACAGACATTCTTTATGGCAGGTAGTATATTTGGAAATTAGCGTCAATCAACACATCATTATGATAAGAAAAAACTAATCTTAATTAACATTAATATAGAATTCCTTTATTTTCTTAGGTCCCTAATGTTAAAAGTTAGTTATGTATCCTTTACAAGACATTGTAGAATCAACCCTAGCAGTTTTTGGCTGTTGTGGTTTTTCTAGGCAAATTTACATCCAGTAGTTTGCCATTGCTTTCTGGACAGTGGGCTCTTGATTCCAATGCAAGGCCCCCAGCTAAGACGAACCCGGCACGCGAGCATTATGAAGTGCGTTTGCGATGCCTAAGCCACAGGCGCCGACTAGGTCCCTAATACCTGCAATTTTTAACCCTCTGTCTAAGCCAGATTTTTACCTCAAGTACAATGTTTTTATTCTCCAACAAAGACTTTGCAATTAATGCCTAAGCCAAATTTCTACCTCATGTTCAATAGGTATTTTTTTCTTTAGCAAAGACAGAGCAGCCAATGTCTAAGTCATATATGTACCTCATGTTCAATGTTTTTTCTTCGGCAAAGACAGAACAGCCAATGTCTAAGTCATATATGTACCTCATGTTCAATGTTTTTCTTTAGCAAAGACAGAGCAGCCAATGTCTAAGTCATATATGTACCTCATGTTCAATGTTTTTTCTTCAGCAAAGACTTTGCAGCTAAGGTGAATTCTGAGGTAACCAAAGGTGGATTTCGCTCGGGTCTAGGTTGGGGGTGCTGAGTCACGATTTTAAAAACCCTAGCTGACCAATTGTTTCCTTGGGACCAGCTGGTAGGGAACAACTCTTAGACCTTATCAATCAATCCTGGACCAAGGGACTACTTCCAAAGGAATGGAAGTAGGCAGAAATAGTTTCCCTAGCCAAGAAAGGAAAGCCCAAAGAAAACAAATTAGTTACCGCCCTAAGCTGCTTTGGAAAGACTATGGAAGGGATAGTGAACAACAAGTTACTTAATCTCCTGGGGAAAAAAACAAGATACTGGTTGACAGCCAATCAGGCTTCAGGAAATACAGAAGTACTTATGAACAAACCTCTTATCTCGCATAGGAAATTGAAGATACTATCCAGAAAAAATACAAACTGTTAGCTACTTTCTTTGAACTGACTAAAGCCTTTTCTAAGGTCTGGAAGACAGGACTCTTGCGAAAACTAGTAAACAGTGGAATAAAAGGGCATATGTTTGCCTGGATTAGAGACATTCTTTACAGATGCTGCGCAAGAGTCTGTCTGGAAGAGCACAAAAGCAGGTTTGTCAGGTTTTTTGGTGTCCCCTAGGGAGGTGTTATTTCTCCTACCCTGTTTATTGTTTCATCAATGACCTCCCAAAACAGTTCAAGCCCTACATGCAGATGACCTGGCCATATGGACTCAAGCTGAACATATAGAAACAACTAAAACAAGAATGCAGGAAGCTATAAATACAGTTAAGAAATGGACAGACTCTTGGGGAGTCACAATAAACCAGACCAAAACCGTGTTGACTTTCTTCTGTCTTTCCACAAAGCTAGAACAAGCTGATCTGTACCTAGATGACATCTTTCCAAAAGAGGATAACCCCACATATTTAGGAGTAAAATTTGACAAAAGACTAACCTGGGGCCCCCACACTGAAGACACCCAAAGGAAAGCTACCCTGCGGCTCAGACTTTTGAAGAAACTTATTGGAACAAGCTGGAGTGCAGATGCCAAATCAGTACAAGTATACACAGGATACGTACAACCAAAACTGAAGTATGGTATGGGAGCAAACTCCACTGCAGCCAAATCAAATCTATTCAGACTAGACAAAATACAGAACACTGGTCTCAGAATCATCATTGGAGGTATGAGAAGCACATCAATCCATGAGCTGAAGGCAACTTCTGGCCTCCAGAACTTGAGCCAGCGAAGGGAAGAAAAGATGCTTACCCCAGCAGAAAAATTTAAACGCATGAATAACAACCCCATGTACAGAATAGCAAACATCTTAACTAAAAACCGACTGAAAAGACAAAGCTTCCACCATCTATCAAGACTCCACTACATTAAAAACAGCTACATTCTTTCTAAAGACCTTGCAACATGGGAATGGATCCAGGCATACAGCACAGAGCTACAACCTAACTATACAATCACAACAACAATCCCAGGCTGAAAAATGTGACCTAGTACTAAATTCAAAGACCGTTGAACATGTCTACAACCCTTAGCCAAAACGCGAATGGACACATATTTACACCAATGAATCATTGAAAAGAGCAGAAAAAATGGAGGAGCTCGATCAGTCATCATGCTGCAAGATAGGACCACAGTGGAAATATCATGCGCCTCAGGAAGACTCAACAAACCTCAGAGCAAAGCAGCAAGCAATAATGGATGCAACCAAAGTGCTTGAGGTAAGACAAATTAAAAACAGCAAAATTGTTTTCCTTTGTGACTGCATGTCAGTTCTCTAGGCAACTCAGAGGGATCCATGAGACAACATGGAGAAAGTACTGACCTGTCAGCTAAACAGGATCTCAGAAAACAATCAAACTGTTGTTCTCCAGTGGATCTCTGCTCACTGCGGCATACCAGGAAATGAGTTAGCAGACAGACTTGCAAAAAATGGGAAAAAGAAAAAAATGGAGAAACAACACATCCATTGATTGTCATTACCAGAAATCAAAACATTTATCAAGGGAAAACATAAGGAATTGTGGAGAAAATAAAGCAACAGTAAACATCCACAAGACCCCATCAGCAGACTCAACAGAAAGCAACATACAACAATTTTCCATCTATGAACAGGACATTGCAGGCTCAACTACCACATGCATAAAATAAAGACTGTACGTCCCCACAGTGTGCCTGTCAGACCGGATCACAAACATCTAAGCACATTCTGCAGACCTGCCCACTCTACCTACAACTTTGTAAAGTAATCTGGCTTCAAGAGCAAAGTGTGTAGAGCAAGCTGAGGGGAACCATGAAGGAGCTGCTGCTGACACGCTAATTCATAGAGACAACCCACCCGATTGTCTCATCTGAGCATATGAAACAGAATGCAAGAAGAAGTTTCTTTAGTTATTTAAGTCATACTAGTTATTACATAACAGTGTTGAATGTTGAACTAAGAATCTACGTCACAGCCCTCGGGACACCCTCATAAGCGCTTTGCCCCCATCTTCAGCAGCAAACGAAGAGTTCAAATTTAAGTGGCACCAGTAACTGTTTGATTGTATATCCGTCTCGCCCTTCCATTGAGTGTTGAGCGACGGCCAGATTCCCTTGTAACTCTTTGCAGCTCCATTCTCCTCAGACCTTGATCTATTTGCGTTTCCACACTGTTCACTCTCTCCCAGAGGGTCCTCACAACGACTAGCTTGTCATAAATCCAATCCACCACCAAGTGGTGTAGAACCAGCCAGTCCATCTCTCTGCTCATCCTCCTCCCCCTCCCCATTCCACCACAATGTTCTTTGGTGGTGCAGTATTCCGTACCTAAACATATCCAAAAACATGTGCACTGTGTTTGAAATTATTTGTGCATGCGCCTACACATGCTACAATGATCATCTGGTGTATGTGAATAACAAAGCTAATGTTTATGTTACCCATTACCAACAAATGTTTGAAATGTTTCATCACATTTTGAGACGTCAGTGACTTGTCCCTCAGATTAAATATATATTAGATGTCAGAAACTGCAAAATAATAACACCTGGAAACTGTAAACAATGATAAAATACTACTACAAATAAGAAATGTAGATGAACTCACGTAATGGGTGTTTCCTTATATTCAGTTTGTTTCACCTGTCCGAGTGCTGGTTGTAGAGATGGCGAGGTGATGGTGGGCATCTCTTTGTTGACCATTACTTGACGATTCTCAATTCGGACACCTTGAAATTCATTATAAATGAAGAATGTGTAAACAGATAAAATAATAAACCATCTGAAATCTTACGAAGTAAGAGGTTCAATAAGGAGACAGTTGTTTGTGTCATAGGAAAGTCTATAAATGGGTAGAAAGGTTTTAAAAAGTGGGGGATAACGTCAGTGATAAAAAAGTGGAGCCTGAGACCTTTTAGTGTGACAAATGAGACAGTGAAACAGCAGAGAAGAGTAGTGAATTCACCACACCAGATAAGTCGGTATTAATGAAAATTTCTGTAGAATTCCACAAGAATCACATTGCTGCATGCACAATTGTTGACAATGACTGTGTGTATAAGTAAATGTGTGTAGCAGATAGGTTTCAAGGTAGCTGTTTGATGAACAGAAGCACACTAGGCAGATGATTTGTCAGAAGCATATATATGGATTGCCATGCTCGCAAAGGAGATGTTTTCCCCCCATTAAACTGTGACATTCCCATGTGGGTTCTGGGGCCCCAATGTGAGGAAAACAAGAACAGACCCACTGCCTTCCAAGCATGTCATCAGTCGACTAACTGAGAGCTTTTTTTAAAGTCAGAGTGCATCAGCCTGAGAGGCAAGGAAACAACAGTCTGCATATAAATAATTCAGATCTGTAAAACACATGTGCAAGCAACACTCAAGTTCTGGAACAAGACTAAATTTACAAACTGACGAACAACCAGAACTTTTAACCCGCAATTACTGCTGGTGAACACGAAGAAGAAGAAGAATTGTCACAAGTGATGAGTCCTAGGTTCACTATTACAAACTAGAGAGTACGAGACAATCAATGCAGTGAAAGAACCGGGCGTCACCACCACACACAAAAATTCAAGGCACAGGCTTCAGCTGGGAAGGTCATGCTAACAATCTTTTGGGATGTCAGTGACGCATTTCCAGGAAAGGCACGAAACTGTGACTAGTGCTCATTACAGCAATATAATTAGACAAAAAAGTTGAAGCCAGCGATCAAATCGAAATGCCGGGGTCCTTTCTCAAGAGGAGATTTGTTACTGCATGACAACGCCCACCCACATACAGCTGTGATATTTTATTTACACGAACACATGTGGGCATACGAGCAAAGATAGTGTTTTTGCATCATTTCTACACCTGGTGGCAGAGGATCAAACAGAATTTCTGTCTGCTCTAGATCTGGTAACTGAAGGAGACAGGGGCAGAAAGCCATACAGAGAGGGGGGATGGCAACAGATGAGTTATTCCGCCAGGACAATAGGTCATGTATCAGTGGACCCGTTTTATTTCTGGTGCTACCATTACAGAAAGGAGAATGGAAAGGGGGAAAGGAGGGGGGGGGGTTTGTTGGTGGGGTGGAAGTAGAAGACAAAGAGGGAAATAGTAAAGACAGAGGAGAGGAGAGTGGCAGAAAAATCAAGATTAAGAAAAGAAAGTCGGCACTGAGATAGGAGGTGAAAGAAAGTCAAGGAGATATACAGGGGGAAGAAGGCAGCAGGAAGGGGATGCAGGCCACCCTCCGGGTATCATCATCATCTGTGTGTGGGTACCCCAGTGTCATTATTGTTGGGGGAAGGGGGGGGGGGGGGGGGGCAAATGTGGTTAAAAATTATACATATATTTAATGTGTATGAATGGGTGAGGAGTAGGTGTTATATTCTCCATAGGTACCAACTGACCTTGCTATGCCAAGAAAAGGTAGGAAGAGAGAGGGAGGGAAAGGGGCAAGAGATGTCATGTGAAGATAGCTCACTCGGCATCGTCCAGCAAAGCAAACAGTGAGACCGTGAACTGCATATCGCTTGTCCACGCACATTTAAAACTACCTTAGCCAACAATCTTGCCTGCACAGTTTGAACTTAAACGGCTGGCGTGACCTCAAAAACTGTAACTGCAAAAAGGTAAAAATCCAGACTGCCGAAAATCACATGAAATACTCCTTTTGTTATCCATGTCAATGTGTGTAAAGTTTAAGGGTTGGTAAGTAAAATTCAAGGATTCCTGCCAGTTTTCATAAGGTCTTGAGAGGGATCTTGCAGTTCCTGAAGGTTTTAAGGTTCATTACAAAACCCTGAGCCCAGACTTGGCACCAACAGACTTTTATTTGTTCGGCTCTTTGAAAGAACATTTGCGGGGTCAGAGATTTGCAGATGACAATGACGTGCTGTCAGTGGTGCATACTTGGTTACTGGCCACACCCAAAATTTCTATCTGGGGAGTATCTAGTCTTGTGGATTAGTGGACCACATGTGGTGAAAGAAAGGCAGACTATGATGAGAAATAGGTAATTTTGTTAAGTCTCCTTTGTATCTAACTATCTTTAACTATTCTGAATGTGTGGTCTTAGGATAACACATGCATGAACCAATTGAGTGTCAAATTGAGGCAAATGTAAACTTTGTGCAGCTTGGCCAAAAACATGTCAATTGGAGAAAACATAAATGTTTGAGAACAGACTGAAAGTTCACAAGGAAAGGAAGAGGCCATTTAAGCCTTCAGAAAATATGATATTCTAGTCTTGTTTTTTATCTGGTCTTGTGGCAGTTGGAGTGCTGAATGTATCCTGAGAAGAACCAGTGAATGTCTTCAACACACTGGCCCGAAGAAACCTGGCTAATCAATCCATGACAACATGGAATGGAGGCAAGAGTGTCAGTTGTGCTGTGCAGTTTGTGAATGCGGATTTGGGAGCCATGAAGTGCAAGTGTGAGATGTACAGACAGTGAGAATCCTGTGTAGTCAATGTAAGTAATAGATGTGTGTCAACATAGCTAAGTAGCTAGATGATATACCGCTGGCGCACTGTTTGATTAAGAGAACATCACTGGAGATAAACTGAATCTTTAGTGTTCAGTGTTTTATCAGTGTTTGTTCCTGTTCAAGCTTGCTGGGTTGATGTAGTGTCAATGTTTGATTTGATTTGTTTCAAGAACCAACATCACAGCACTCGGGGCATTCCCATAAGCGCTCCATCATCATCTTCAGCAGCCAGCAAAGAGTTCCGATACTAATGGTGCCAGTAGCATTCTGATTGATTGTCCCTCTTGCCTTTCCTCTGAGCCTCGAGCATCTGCCAGAACCTCTCGTCACTCCCCCCTTCATCAATCTCACCAGACTGTGGTGATCTATCTGTTGCTCCGAACTGTACACAATCTCCCACAAGGCACTAACCACGTCTGCCTTATCATGTCAATGTTTCAGGTCAGACTGCATGATTACAGGAGAGTTGTTGCACCCTCGTACTTATTTCTTATAAAAATCAGGTATTATCATGCAATCACCTGCACAATATTTGTCGGTTCAAGCTTAAAACAAAGCAGTATCAACTGTAAATAATCTATACTTTTATACTTCATACACAAAACCTCAGGCAAAAAGCAATTCTGTGGCACACTCAACAACATACAGCACTTGCAATAAATTACTGTCGAATGTGTTTGATAAAATAAATTCAACCAAGATGCACAAGCTGCACATAAAATCTTACCAGGAGCAGCAATGCCATCAGTTTCCAGAGGCTCATGTTTCCAGACAGGTTTGTAAGTGTCCCTATCTACTTTTGGCCCCATAATTCTGTCAAATGTTTGATTGGCATAGCGCTTCAGGAGCATGTCTGCTTTCTGTATACCAGACATCGTCCAAATCCTAGCATAAACATTCAAGCACAACATGAAGTCAACATAAAAATACAATTGAAACAAGCATAAGAATTTTAAAAAAAAATTTAAAAAAAAGAACGAAAAGCAATTTCTTTCTCCTTTCTCTGTAACCATTACAAAATTAACAAAATTGTGAATGAAGTATTATTTGCTTTGTTTGACATTTAATCCCACAATAAAAACAAAGTTAACTTGTTAAAAAATAAACATGACTGACAGCACACACATTTCTAAGAGCAATTTGGAAGCAAGATAGGACAAAAATATAAATTAATTGTGAATCAGGAGTTTAAAAAAATGCTAATGCAGAACAGGACAAACACACCAAGAAAATATGTATATAGTAAATGAAGAAAGTGACTTTTCTGGAATGCTCCATGGGAAAATAAGTAGAGGGAGATCTAATAACACAGGTATATGACGATAACAGAGAGGAAAATAATTTAAGGAGGACATAAAGTGGACTACCAGAGATAAAACAGATAGGATATCATGGCATCAGTTTGCTGAGGTATATACTCCAAAGGGGCATAAAGAGCATTAAACATACTTTGTATTTAAGGCCACATTCTCTCAACTCCAAGGCAAATAAATAGCTCTCACGGAATACAATAAACATTATTCAGAGACTCAGAGGATAAAGTAAACAGCTGGCTTGGTCTTTAGGAGAAAAAAATTTTGTAACTGACTAGGCATCAAGGAATGAAATAATTTTATTGTTTCCATGCAGCGTAATCTCATCAGATTATCAAGGATTTAAATTAGTCATCAGTTTACAAAAATGTTATCCCTGTTAGCATGTGGCCTACCTCTGTCCAGTGAAGCTTTATTCAGTACCAATGCATCTTCAATATCGTAACCACTGTAACTCATGACAGCAACTGTTGCATTTTGGCCTGCTGGCAACTTGTCAAAGTTGATGAGTTCTATTGTCTATTAGATTTAGATGAAATAAAAAAAATGAAACACTCAGCTGATGATATCTTAATACTGTCACTAGCATATACAGCAAAATTTATAAGCTGAAGGAAACAATTATTTTACTTTACCTAATAACTAGCTGTACCCGGCCACATGTTCCTGCGGCCCAGACTTGTAAAATAGAAAAACAAAAGATAAGCGCATGTGTCTAATGTTATAATTCCAGCGGGTATTCTTTGTTGTTCCATTGTCTGTGTAGACATAAAGATTGTCTGGTTTGTCGACTCTAGAACATGTAACATATAACTGTCCATGTGAGAAACAATCCGTGTCTACATCTACACCCCTCAATTCTAAAGATTGGCTCTGAGCTTTGGTGAGTCGAACTGGGAATTGGAATCAATGGAATGCGAGAAATGAAAGGTCCTGTCAAGACTGTAGCTTCTACAATGTTGCTCAGTAAGTGTTTAAGTGCAAGCCTCGTGCCACTGCAAACCTTTGGCTGGCTGATATTTTGCAGCATGATAATTGGCACACCGATCATTCAATTGCAGTAAGTGCAGTGGTATCCCTGGTAGATCGAGTGAATTCAAAATTCTATTGGATAACTAGCTACAGCATTAAAAATCTATGGTTAAGCACCATCAAGGAAATCAAAACTAGAATTTCAAGAGCATGCATCTTCCCTGTAGCAACATACAGATGTGAGTCGTGGACTATCTCCCAGTCTTTAAGAAAGAGAATAGGGGCTTTTGAAGCTGAAATGCTATAGAAAGATTCTCAGAATATCTTGGACAAAGAAGAGGAGAAATATTGACATCTTGAAAGATCTGAACATCAAGGAAGATTGGCTATTTCTTTCAGGCAGACCACAATGACAGCGATGTTCTGCAAAGGACCTGCTACATGATGATGATGAATTAACTGCTTTATCGGTTTCCACAACATGTGGACGGACTTGTATGTGATGGCCTTACTTTGCATTTTAAACTGAATAATACTGTTAAGTTTGTAGACGTCTTTGATCCTGGCAGCAAGAATAGCTTGTTCACTCAGCCAATCGTGATTCTTATAATTGGTGTGAATATTGGGAAATACTTTGTCAACCAATTCATTGGTCAGTATCGATTTCAGGTCTTTGAAGAACACAGCCTACTACAATCCTACAGATTCTCAGTTATCTCCTCCATGTGTCGTCTCACCCACTAACTTGTAAAACTTATATTTCGTACTCACAGCTCCTCCGATTGCGAAGGTTGTGGTCTGATGATTCTGACTTCTTTGATAAATCAATTAAACTTCTTGATTTCTTCCGTGCTAGTTTCTATCTGGAACACATTCTATAAGAGGCTCTGAGTTTTAACCTATCACCAGGAGAGATGCTTTCACCACCAAACGTAATTCCACCAGCGACGGACCAAAATTGATTTAACTTTTCATCCTAACAATGTGGTTGCTTCCAAAGTATTCTTTCGTCATTTGGACATTCTCCGCTCTGATACGGACACCAAGATTATCTTTAGTGAGAAACCTAGATTGGTTTATAGACGAGACCGCCACCTTAAAGACATACTTTTCAGAAACCGACTCCCACCGATCCACACATTACCTCCATTTGGGACTACTAAATATTCCAGTAGGACTACTGAATGTTCCTGTACTTCATGCAAGACATGTCCTTTTCTTGTCCAGACCACATCGGCCAGTTTCTCTAATGGTTCTTTCCAAATTAGGGAACCTTTTACTTATGAAAACCGCAACCTAATTTATTCCATAGTCTGCAAAAGATGCAAGAAGGCATACATTGGGGAAACTGGCAGGAAGCTAGCTGATCGTTTCTGGGAATACCTCTCCAATATTGATAAGAAGATGCTTAAACCAATCGCAATCCATTTTAACAGCTCTGGCCACACAGGTAAAGATGATACATCTGTAACAGCATTAAAACTTTGCTCTGGCAATTATACCACATCCACAGCCTTGGCGTTTTTAGTCCAGGCGGCATCAAAATCCAACACACCTTCATCTAAACAGTTTTATTATTATCATATTTTCAATTTCAATTATTTTATTTTATTTCAAATTATTACTTTATTCAAACTCTTATCAGTACCATTTATGTATCATTAACATTTGTTATTACTATAATTTATTCCTACTATTATATTATATATTAACAATAGTACTTTTTATTCTTTGAGTCTATTTTTTGAGTCTTTGTTTATTTTATTTCATTTTATTCACTCCACAACACATTTTTAAAAAGTTGCTCACGTCACCCCTTAGAAATCTGAATACTCTCGTCTTTGTTACTGCTGCATAGTTCATTACTTTTCAAGAAAGACCACTGGCCGAAACGTTGTATTGTGCCTGTTTTTCTGCTTCCCCGTTCTGTTTTTAGCCATTTAATAATTATAAGTACAGAAGAAAGTATAAATACTATTCAGCCTGTGCCGCATGTGAGTGTACACACTTTTCATCGCTACATTATGAGCAACAACAACAACAAAAACTATACCTTTGACTTGACTAAAGGTGCATGTGGATATGCAAGTAAGTACAGCAGAGTGTCAATCCGGTTTCTTTGGTTGTAACCAATGGTACCTGACGACAGAATGTTATCTATAGTTACATGCTGCTTCCAATTTTGGCATTCCAGATTCAAAAGTTGGAGAAATATTAGATGATAAAGTTCAGGATAAACTAAAACATTATTGGCTGCATATACATTAAATAAAACAAGTTCTGAATTTAAAACTAAATTATTATAAATTCCTTTTGAAATGTCAATGAAGAGGACATACTATGCAATGTAGTAGCAAAGTATCACTTTAGCTTAAATCAGAGTATTAGTACATGGTTGTATTTAAGATGAGAGGAGACAACTGGCATAATGCTTCATATTTTGATTTGCTAATTAAAAAAATAAAATGAAATTCTAGAAGGTCTGGCCATTAAGAATACTTTCCCATAATCTGTATCTTATCTTGAAAACAAAAGTACTTCAATCATAAACACTGCAGCAGGGAAGTCACATGAAAAGAACACAGTGTTAATTGCCAAATTTAACAATCAATTTCAAGGCTTTTCAAGGTATTATAATTTTTTTCAAGGTTGTGTAGGGTAATACAGAGGCAGGTATTTTTGCCTTGTTCAAGGGTTTACCTAGCACATACAGTACTTTATTTGTGCACATACATGTGGGAATAGAGCACAGATATAGTGTTTTTACATTTCTTTTTGAAGACTTGGTGGCAGAGGGGAGCAAACTGAAATCCTGTCTGTTCTAGACCTGGTTCCTGAAGGAGAGAGAGTGAGAGAGAGAGAGGGAGAGAGAGATGCTGAGGTAGAGTGGGAGAGACAGTGTGAAGACAGAGGGGGAGAGACAGTGATTAAAGAGGGACAGGCAGGTAGACACAAAAAGAGAGGAAGGCAGTGAAAAACGGAGAGGAAAACAATACAAGCAACGCTAACAAATGAACAGATCGAAATAAAAATATTAAAAAACTAATTTAGAAAGAAAACATCACAAGAAGAAAAGCTGGATGCTGAAAAGCTAATCCCTCCCCCAACCATAACACAATTTTGTGTGTAATGGACACAGCTTCTCGATAGAGAGAGGGAGGTCAATCAGATAGAGACTATAGGAGAGGTAGACAGAAGATGGAGATGAATTAGTGTGTAGTGGGATACACAATTATTATATCATGGACAGAAGTGCACAAAGCAGAAAGAAATTCCACTATTAACCCTTTTAGCACGGGAAGTTTTTCAGAGGTCTAGCCAAAAACACGGAGCATTTTTTCAGTGAATTTGGTTATTACTTTATTTAATTTTTTTGACAGATTTCTGTTATTCTGGCCCCCATGACATAATATATCTATTTGAAGGATATAGATTGAAGTTCATGATTTTCACAATATCGTAAAAATTAATTGATGTATATGCAAATTATCTCATTTGCATATCTAAAAATAGAAAATTTGAATTTGAATTTTCAACTTCAATGCTTGAAACATAAAACTAAAAACAACAATTTTTTTTATTTAAAATCTTTTTATTGATCTTTGGCCTTTTTGCAAATGTTTTAAGCAATTCAATAGTCAAAAACATATATATATATATATGAAACAGCAATAATATCTTTAGGTGACATTGTTTTTTCACCATCAGTCAGCACAAGAAAATGGATGTGCCGGAGTGTCAACACCTTCGGGTGGATATACCCCTGAGCCATGGTTGGGCTGTGACTGAACACAACAGCGTCCCCATCTGATTCCCACTATTACTACTAACACTAAATCCTGCATCAGTATCAACATAATTAGTGTCATCACTTGATTCAAATGTTTTTATCAACATCAAGTTTAGGGGCAGAAACAACGACGTCAGACATACTTTTTTAGCGGTTCAGGTCACTATCTAAAAAATTCAACAACAATTTTCACTTCGATACCAAACACTCGAAAGTCGCCATGTGTAAAGCTAATACCGCAGTTAATATAAATGAATCACTTTCAGTGTTTCAAAATAGGAGATTTCTTAGCGGGTCGAGGCGAAACACGATCGGGCCGATGATCGGCCGTTCCGTGTTTTTGGCCAGACATCCGCCGCCCGATAATCGGCCCGTCCGTGCTAAGAGGGTTAAGAAATACTAATAGCAGTTTATGTTAAAAATAGATATGTTCCAATAAAGTTAACAAGCATATATTCTTAACATATTGTGTCAGTAATGTCTCTATACAATGTGCTGACTTACCCATGGCTTGCTTGCCCATTGCACACTGGTATGTGTTTCTTGGTGACTGATTGTGATGAGGGTAAGGAATCAGACCAGCACAGACACCAAGAATTGTAAATGGTTCAATTTCAAGATGTGTTGTATCGCTGGAAAAGACAAATGCAAAATAAAATTAATTTTCATTGTTCACATACCTAAAGTTTCAGATTCTAACAAGCTATAATGTTATTTAACTATTTGTTCATGTGCCTAAAGTTTCAGATTTTAACAAGCTATAATGTCATTTAACTATTTGTTCACGTGCCTAAAGTTTCAGATTCTAACAAGCTATAATGTTATTTAACTATTTGTTCACGTGCCTAAAGTTTCAGATTCTAACAAGCTATAATGTCATTTAACTATTTGTTCACGTGCCTAAAGTTTCAGATTTTAACAAGCTATAATGTTATTTAACTATTTGTTCACGTACCTAAAGTTTCAGATTCTAACAAGCTATAATGTTATTTAACTATTTGTTCACGTGCCTAAAGTTTCAGATTCTAACAAGCTATAATGTCATTTAACTATTTGTTCACGTACCTAAAGTTTCAGATTCTAACAAGGTACAATGTCATTAATTTATGTTAAAAAAAAATGGAAACAAAATTTGAAAAAGAAATGAGTACTCTGAGAACATGAGGAATAACACAAACACTAGAAATTTAGCAGAAATTAATCTACGAGGGGAAGTCAATTAGTATGTCACAAATGGTTATGGGATGGCAGGAAAATGTAGCTGGTGGTTTTTAAAGGTGTCACTAGGTGACAGCAACATCAAACTTTATGCCTCTGTTGGCTGGTGCTAGGTTTGCATGAGCATTCGCAACACAGAAACAAAATGGTGGCTGTACTTAAGGAGTGCACCCTCAAAGAACGTGCTGTTGTGCAGTTTTTAAATGCAAAAGAGCTGCCTGCAAAGGACATTAAAAAGGAAATGTTTCCGTTCTATGCTGAGAAATGTTTATCCAGTAAAGCGGTGTACAGCTGGGTAAAAAAAAAATAATAAAATTTTCAAGAGCGTTCTATGATTATTGATAAAGTCCAATCTGTTTATACAGTTGAGATTGCAACAGACACATTTATGCAACGGGTGAAGGAGATTATTATAGGTGACAGGCAAGCAACAGTTGACTATGTAGCAGATGCAATAGGGTGCTCACATGGTTCAGTGAAAATGTGAAGTAAAAATGTGGTTTAGAAAACAGAGCACGCAGTTCTATGCAGCAGGTCTGGAATGACTGATATAACAATGGGACAAATGCATCAATATAGGTGGAAATTTTGCTGAAAAATAACAAGAGTGAGTGTGTGTGTTTAAAAAAAATGGTTTTCAAGTTACCTTTTTTTTAAAGCAACAAATCATCAGCTACCTGTTTATTTTTCTACACTTTGTAACTGCAAGACTGGACATATGTGGCATGGTTTTTGCCTTACATTCTGAAGTATTTTTTTGGGTGATATAGAGTTTTACCTGCTTGTTTTTTTCTGGCAGCATGTTAACTGTTCAAGTGAATAATTAGGTATGCAAGAGTGCTTTCCCAATTCTTTCAGAATGTGCCATAGTCATAAGGTTTTGTCCACAAATTGAAGAAATGCGGTAAAGAAATAAGTCTCTTTTCATTCATAATTTTTCTAAAATCTGTCACTGCTGAAATTATTACTATTTGTGTTCCTTTGACTGATCAAAGTCTCTATTTTCCTTCTGTTGCATGTGTCCGATTGCAAACTTTACATAGACAACTGTGTCATGCAGCTTTAGGTCATTTCAGAATGTTTACAAGATAGAAATAGTTCTGACTAAAGTTACATTGTGTTCAGTGTTAAGTTTGCATGCAGGGTAGAGGGAGCTGGATCTTGTGTTCAAGTCACATTCTTGCAGCATGCACGCCAATGACTAAAAACACTCACTATAGTATTTAACCCATTGTACCTACATAAATTAAAATCCTGCGCTCAATAAATATTAGAGATAAACTGTGACCAACTGAGTTACGTTACTATTTTATTCATTTACGATATTTTGTAGTGTCAAAAATTTACAGTATATATTTTCTGAATTTTTTACTGCACATTTAATGATGACATGTTGCTTTTAGTCTCTATAAAGTCCCTCATTCTTACTTTGTAAAAAATTAATGCATTTGATACTGTTCTCACAAGTACTTACTCTGTAATATGTGACTCGTAAAGTGCAATCATGCAGTCATTCTCTTCATTGACATCCAAGTACTCAACCAGTCCTTCATGCAGGAAATCTTCAAAGCATCTGGAATGCCAAGTTATCAAATTAATTATTCCCAGACAATTACAAACCAGAAAAATAAACTAACTGTGCTCTATTAGTTTACAAAATATAAGACACCCCAACAATGTTGAATTTCAGCACTCTGTGTACTGTAAAGAAATACAATATCTAGAATTTGTACTAAACACCTCACTATAACAGCAAATCCTGAAACAGTTAACAGTGTCTTTTCATTCTTTTCATTGGCAATCTCTTTGCATCCTCTAGGTTTGGTGGAGGTATTTGATTTTAATCCCTGTGAAGTTCCTGTCCACAATACAATTCCTCACATCCACTCTATAGGCCAGCAAGTCACTGCAAACTTTCTTCTTCTCTTCCACCACTTGCCTCAGCGAGGTGTTGGGGGGAGATGTAAGGATCATTCGTGCGCTTTTTTCAATATATTGTACAAGCTGGTGTTCATTTCTGCTAGGTTGTTCCTGATGACGTCGCTCCATATCTTGCGTGGTCTTCACCTTTGCTCTGTGTTCATTATATTTCTTCAGCAATGGTCTCTGTGGCAGTTGGTACCAGGGCATTCTTGTCAGGTGGCCAAACCATCTCATTTGTTGTTCTGCAAACTTTTAACTGCATACAACATAATTTAAAAGATGTTTTGAAATGGCTTTTGACACAATTAACATTTGAAGAATTCTTAAAAAAAAAATCACTTCACGATCCTCACTGCTTAAGTATCCTTGATAAAGCTTGAGCTCAAGTGACTTACAAGACCATGAACTTTGCCAGGAGAAACATCTGCGCCAGACCGTGCAGGCAAAAAGATACTGCGGATTTGGAACAACATCTGTTGCTATTTAAAACAGTTTAGGGAAAGAATGAGCTTACTATAGAAATAATGGAACACTTGAGAAAGAGCAAAGCAACTTTTTTATCTTTTACATTTACGACACAGCCCTCTTCTATATAGAAAAAGAAAATCTATATTTTTGTTGAAAATTTATCTATTTTTGTGCCCATTTATTTTGTGTGTCTGTAGATGTGCGTGCATGCATCTGTGTATCTTAATAAGTAATAAGATTATAAGTTTGCACTGATGATTGACTCAATTGTATGTGTGAAGTACTGTTATAAAACACTTTCACCCCATAAAGCCAATATTTCTGCTTTGCTATCCTTTATCAATTTCTGCAAATTATATATACATATATATATATATATAGTTAATTATTGTTTTTAAATATCCAGAAACCAGAGTTCCTAACCCTTTGGCTCGGTACTATGAATATCGCAACCCTTCGGCCTTGATTCCATGATAAATACTATAAATCTGGGAGAAATGTGGCTTTTATGCCTACCCCCAGGCGTGAACCCGGACCACAAGGAGTTCATCACCCGGTTGTCGCGAAGTAAGGTTTAGCCAACTACACTAGCGAGCCGGGCATATATATATATATATATATAAAAGTACCTAGAGAATTTGAGAAATGCCTTCCTGGTCTCAAATTTGATGAAAGGGAAAATCCCAAACTGCACCTCCAAGTGGTGGAGGGTGGAAAACACACCATGGTGTGGCTATTGCAGACATGGGGACCGAGTATCCACCGCAATAAGTGGATCACTCCACAGCTGGGCAAAGAAGGGCACCCACTTATTTTGACAGTCAGAAATTACTGTCAAAGGTGCAGGTTAGAATACCCCATGCGGGTGTGGAAGTCAATGGGAAACCACATTATATTCCCAAGATATCTCATGAAGAAACACAGATTGAATATGAACACTGATAGAAAAATCAATGGACATATAAAAGGACATATTTGTGCTTTATAGATTATACCAAAGCATTTGACAAAGTTAAACATGAGGAGATGATACAAATAATGGAAGACATCAATGTAGACAAGAAAGATCTCAGAATAATTAAAAACATTTACTGGAACCAGAGTAGCAGCAATGAAAGTGGGAAACACATTGGGTACTTTTGAACAGAAAAAAGCAAGAAACAAAGCAAGGATGTGTCTTATCCCCAGACCTTTTCTCTCTATAAAGTGAAATGATTTTGGGGGAAATTAAAGAGAAAGCAGGAATAAGAGTTGGAGGATACAATATAAAGAATTTCTGTTATGCAGACGATACAGTTCTGATAGCTGAAAATGCAACTGATTTACAACTGCTGGATGTTGTGAGGATGGAGAGTGTTAAGAAAGAACTTTCATTGAATATTAAGAAAACAGAAGTAACGGTTAAATCAAAGAAGAAGAAGATAACTATACATTGTGATATCTCGACTGAAGGAAAAAGACTTCACCAAGTCAATAAATTCACAGATAACTGGGAACAATCAAATTATCAGATGGAAAAATGTGTGTCAGAGATTACAAGCAGAATAAAGGTCAAGCCAAAGCTGCATTTCAGAAAATGAAAAATATGCAATAAATCGCTCTCTTTTAAAGTCAGAAAGAGGGTGCTAAAATGTTATATATAATGATCTGCAGGCCACGTTCTAGGCCTCTGTAGGCAAAATTTAACTATTTAGAGATCTTTCTATGCTGGAGCCTTTCATCATGAGGATACCAATTTTCACCATTTTGGCCTTTGAGTCCCCCGACTATTGCTTCAGTCACATGTACCATTAAAAGTTTTTACACATATTCTTTAAACATACCTGAAATCTCTGCTCAGGTCTTCAATGTGCTTTGATGTAACTAAAGGTCTCTTCTGGTTGACAATAATATATGGCCTAGGGAAGATTTAAAAAAAAAAAACAACAAATCATCAGACAAAAAGCAAACAATCTTTGCGAAGGATAGTTTAAAAAAACAAAACAAGGTAAAATAATGCAGAAACTAATTTGAAAACAAAGCTAGGTATGGAATATGCAAACCCACAACAATAAAGGCAAATTAAAATGTGATTAGAAATTAATTTAAGAACAATTTCTCATAAAGTATACTGTTTACGATGTAAAAAAAAAAAGAATTAAAAAATAATAAGTGTGCTGCCGTGTGTAAAATCTAATGACCTGTATGAGCTTAAAATAAATTTATGAAAGATACTCAAATTTATAACTGGACTTGCTATAAGAACTGTACTTGTTTAGTTTAACAAATAATTAATATTTAAACTACATGTTTCAATCACATCAAAGATAATATTACCTGCACACACGACCACCATCTGATGCTATGTAGACACATTTATGTGAATGGTTGGGAAATATTGATACAAATGCATTGATAAAACCAGCACGTCTTAACCGTCTGAATGTGTTCACCAACTGTTTGTAGTGGTTGGTCATTCCTAAGATGTTTCCTAAGGAATATATTGTAGACAAAATGTCACCATAAGATGCTTTTATGTAATATTATACTGTAGAGAAAATGTAACCAAAGGTGTTGTATACAGAATGTATTTTAGTGAAAGTGTCAACAAATAAGACAAATGAGTATGTTCTATAGTTAAAGTGTCACCTAAATGTCTACTGAATGTAAAAATAGAAAAAAAAAGATGTCACCATAGATATTATATATGGAATGTATTGCAGAGAAAGTATCACCAAAATTCATTTCTTTAATCAATATGAACACCCTCTAAGAATTTAACAGCAATAATAATGAGTGCTTAAAAATATAGCCTTTTTATACAAGTACCAAGGAGACTAAATCACAAAGGCACTTGCCCCAAGAAGGATAAGCCAGTAAAATTTTTATGTTTTTGTTTACCATGGTTACATACCTCAACTGTTTTTGTTTTTCTGGTTTGTAGGCCTCACTAGTTTTTGTTTGCTGTGGTTGCATCTCTTACTAGAGAGGGGAAGGATGGCTATTAAATAGAGAGACAGTGTCTCCATGGTGATGAAGCTTTGACAAATACAGAAACAGTGTCCCCATGAAGACATACCTCACTAGGGAGGGGAAGGATGGCGGCTCTTAAATGGAGAGACAGTGTCCCCATGATGACATGCTTCACTAGGGAGGGGGTGGATGGCTCTTAAATGGAGAGACAGTGTCCCCATGATGATGAAGCTTTGGCAAATACAGAAACAATGTCCCCATGAAGATGGAACTTTGCTAGTTAAAGAAAGGGTCTATTTGAAAATAAAAATTGCTAGATAGAGAAACTATAAAGATACTAAACCCTTTTTAAAAGACCCAAATGATCCACTACAAATGAACCGGACTTACAACTCAGTCTTTCAGGGCATTTTAAACCAATCAACAATGGTAAAATATGCTGATCACATGTGCAAACAGTAACGAAAAAGAATACAGACACTTAAAAACAGATTGAGCTTATTGGTTTATTCAATGGATCAACATTAAGGCACACAGTTGTAACACATAAGTGCTCCGTTTCACTTCTAACTTAAGTGTGAGTCATTAGATTCTCAGTACGGTGCACAAACTCTGGTCAGCGTGGATCCTGAAATACTTTGGGTAGATTCTGAACACAAAATTTTGCCCGGGCAGCGCTGCTAGGCTACTCTTTTTCGATGTCCAACTGCCAAGGTGTTTTTTTTTACGTGCGCAACAATACACATGGGCCTCTGATCTTACTACCCAGAGACCAGGAGAAATTACTAGAAGTCCGCATGAAAAAACCCTGCCTTCACCAGGGTTTAAACCTGGGACTTTAGCACTCAAGGTGGATGCCATACCTCAAGGCCACTCAGCAGCTGCTTTTCGTGTAGCCAGCTCAGTCTTAATGCCTCCGTTTTGGTATAGTACAACTCCAAGGTATTTGAAATAGTTAACCTGCTCCAATGCACACTGTCCCATCATGATCTGGTGTTTCTTCTCCTCTCTTGAGATCACCATGGTTTTAGTTTTGGAGATACTGATGGTCAGGTGATGAAGCTTTGACAAATACAGAAACAGTGTCCCCATGATGACATACCTCGCTAGGGAGGGGAAGGATGGCTCTTAAATGGAGAGACAGTGTCCCCATGATGACATACCTCGCTAGGGAGGGGATGGATGGCTCTTAAATGGAGAGACAGTGTCCCCATGATGACATACCTCGCTAGGTAGGGGAAGGATGGCGGCTCTTAAATGGAGAGACAGTGTCCCCATGATGACATACCTCTCTAGGGAGGGGATGGATGGCGGCTCTTAAATGGAGAGACAGTGTCCCCATGATGACATACCTCACTAGGGAGGGGAAGGATGGCGGCTCTTAAATGGAGAGACAGTGTCCCCATGATGACATACCTAGCTAGGGAGGGGATGGATGGCGGCTCTTAAATGGAGAGACAGTGTCCCCATGATGACATACCTCGCTAGGGAGGGGAAGGATGGCGGCTCTTAAATGAAGAGACAGTGTCCCCATGATGACATACCTCACTAGGGAGGGGATGGATGGCGGCTCTTAAATGGAGAGACAGTGTCCCCATGATGACATACCTCTCTAGGGAGGGGATGGATGGCGGCTCTTAAATGGAGAGACAGTGTCCCCATGATGACATACCTCGCTAGGGAGGGGATGGATGGCTCTTAAATGGAGAGACAGTGTCCCCATGATGACATACCTCGCTAGGGAGGGGATGGATGGCTCTTAAATGGAGAGACAGTGTCCCCATGACGATGAAGCTTTGACAAATACAGAAACAGTGTCCCCATGAAGATGGAACTTTGCTAGTTAAAGAAAGGGTCTATTTGAATATAAACTTTGCTAGATAGATAAACTATAAAGATACTAAACCCTTTTTAAAAGACCCAAATGATCCACCACAAATGAACCGGACTTACAACTCAGTCTTTCAGGGCATTTTAAACCAATCAACAATGGTAAAATATGCTGATCACATGTGCAAACAGTGACGAAAAATAATACAGACACTTAAAAACAGATCTTATTGGTTTATTCAATGGATCAACATTAAGGCACACGGTTGTAACACATAAGTGCTCCGTTTCACTTCTAACTTAAGTGTGAGTCATAAGATTCTCAGTGCGGTGCACAAACTCTGGTCAGCGTGGATCCTAAAATACTTTGGGTAGATTCTGAACACAAAATTTTGCCCGGGCAGCGCTGCTAGGCTACTCTTTTTCAATGTCCAACTGCCAAGGTGTTATTTTTTTACGTGCGCAACAATACACATGGGCCTCTGATCTTACTACCCAGAGACCAGGGGAAATTACTAGAAGTCCGCATGAAAAAACCCTGCCTTCACCAGGGTTTGAACCTGGGACTTTAGCACTCAAGGTGGATGCCATACCTCAAGGCCACTCAGCAAACCACTTTAAAAAAAATTTAATATTGGAAAGTGTAAACTGTTGAGCACAAGGATAGAGAGAGGGAGAGAGACAGAGAGATTACATAGTAGTAAATGCAAGAGAACAAATGAAAATACAATGTAAAAAAATTAAGTAAGAAGGTGTTTAAAGCACAAAAAAAAGAATTTAACAAGTAGAAAGTTACATAAAGTTTGCTACAAAATTTAGTAAATGGTAATCATTAAAAGTGTAATTTCTTTCAGTGATATATTTTGTCTGACTACAGTTATTAAAATCATCACCCTGCTGACTAACAATTACTAAAAGCCAGCTTCCGCTGATATGCTCTGATTAATTTAATAATCAACAAGTCACCTACCATTGAGAAAAACTATATAAAAGTTTGAACAGCTGACATCATCACGACTGAGATTTTCTATATCTTCCACTCCAAGACTGATGGCAATTCTGGCAATTGGGGCTTCATCCACATCCACAGTTATGTGTGTCATGAGAGCAAGGTTTTTCACCAGACCACATGCCTGAAGAAGAAAGGTGAAAGGAGGTTTATATCTGCTAATATTTCCCAAAGAATGCTGATGGTGAAGTTACTGTTAAGTATCATGTAACAGTGTAACAGTTTGCCATGCACTGCTATGCTAGATTTTTGCATATAAAAGAAAAAAAAAAAAACCTTAATGCCAAACATTAATTTTCTAAATCTGTATCAGCTGCTTAGTTTCATGCTTAATTTTCTGGCACACAGGGGTGCTCATTTTCTTCCTCATGTCTGTCCACTAGAAAGTGACTAGTGGGTATCCCATCTTACCACTACTATATATTTCCTAAGTATTTTTACATATCTGAACTATTCAAAACACTTTCATTTGACAAAAAAAATTCACATTGCATACAATATTACTGTCCTCAGCCATTTACAAAATAGCAGATTAGTCACCCACTTTAAAAGAACATCCTCTCTATGCACTATAAATTTTAAAAAAACTTAATATAATTGGCTCGACCTTTCAGATTTCCAAAAGATAACAGAACTTGCCAGATGGATAGTGCCGAAGAACACTGAGGTCCGCTTTTCCAATATCTTTACTTTAGTAACTCATTTAACGCATCTAAGCAGAAGCCATCTTAATGTGGTCATAACCGGGTGATGGCGACTTTGCCATGCTTGCTGCCACCATAGTGGAACAGTGTATTAGTGGTGACCTGGAGGGTAAAACCCAGAGATAAGCAAAGAGAGAGGACAGGCGTGGCAAAGCCTGAAAAACTCAGCTCAAATACGCCAGTGTAGACCTGAACAACCGTCTTCCAGTGTGCAAGCATCGAACAATGCTGATCTATTCTTGATAGACATTCTTGTACAAACCAGGCACACGGCATTCAAAGAGCCGTGCCTGGGGTTAAGGGTACTACGAATAGCCAGATACGTGTGTTTTTACAACATGCACCACTTAGGCCTGACCACCTTTGTATACGGCAGCATAAGGACGTCAGAGGGGTAGACATGGCTCAGCCGTCATAGGGAAGCTTTTCTTCAAACACTCAAGGTGTGGAACTGGAAGATGCATTTGAATCTACCAGCTTTGCCAACAATGGCTGAGTCACCAGACTGGCGAGGGAACCAGGAGATGAAAGTTGGCAATGAAAGGGAGGTCAAGGAAAGAAAAGTCTAAAGTGCCTTTTTTTCTGGTATGACACTAGAGGGCAGGACGTTCCTGAGTAGAATCTGGAATAACTCACATGAAACACACTACAGTAGGAGGAAAAGCTGCTTAAAACCCCCCTAACCCACACCCTATGGAATTACAAGGTCAGGAAAGCTTAGACAGATAAGCAGTGAACATGGGGTAAATAAGAATGTGTTCTAGCCACAGCCTGGCTTTCAGTCAGTTCATAAAAGTTCAAGCCAATGAACATTTGGTTGAAGTTCAAGTGTGCCACTGCTTAGCAAGAACTGATCCAATAATTATTCAAACTCACCTCTCCTTCAGGAGTATCAGATGGGCACAGCAAGCCCCACTGGGATGGCTGAAGAGAACGTGGGCCACTCACTTTACGAGTTTTTTCAAACTGAAAGTAATAACAATCAGGAATGATCAGCTACTGACAAACTATAAGCATGCAATCTCTGATCGTTTCCTGTTCTAAAAAATAATTAAAAAATGCTAATAGTGTCATAAACTTAATACCATTTTGTACACATGACAATTCAAATCCATCAGGTATGAAGCAGGGTTCGTACCCAGATTCACCAACTTGTTTCAGTGGTTTCCAAATGTTTTTTCAGGGTGTGTTTGTCTTGCTCAAGGGTGAACCAGGCATAAGCAGTACTTCATGCACACACAGACATTCACATACAGATATAGTATTTTGACATACATACACTCAGTCTTCAACAAGAATAGACCCATTGCCTCTCCAACAAGCATGTCATAAGAAGTGACCAATCGGGGCTTCCTTCAAAGTCTGCGTGCATCTGTCTGAGGTAGGGAACCAACAGTATGCACACAAATAAGTCAGATATGTAAAGCAGCTGTACATGCAACACCCAGATTATGGAACAATACTAAATCAAGAGGTAATGAACAACCAGAACATGATTTTATATATGTACACACACACATGTATGTATTATATATAATAATGTAGCAATCTATCTGTATGTAAGTTTAAAAAAAAAACAATCATGTCCACACAAAAGAAATACAACTTTGTTCTTTAACAGATGCCATCTTTGCTCTCAGACAACTTATAGAGAAATCAACTGAATTTAAACAAACATTCTAGCCTTCGTGAAAAAGAAAGGGCATTTGACAAAGTAGATAGGAACAAACTATGAAGAATCTTAAAAAAGTGTGAACAAGTATCTATAAAAAAACATACATAAAAGCTTGTATAACAACTGTGAATGTACTGTCAGAACGAATGAAAGACACTGAGAACCATTAACCATAAAATCTGGAGTAGGGCAGGGCCTTGTCTCCCCTTCTCTTCATAACTTACACTGATAACCACAGTAAAGAAACCAAACTGACAAGGACTAATCTCCCTCCGAGACCAGACAAGTGGAACACCTTGTATGGAGGAAAAGAACAGCTTGTGAAAACATGCAAATTCCACTACATGGCAATGGACCAAAGGGTGAAAGCTCATGCGCCGTTGGATCGTTAACAACAACAAGGACTAATACATCAAAGAGAAAAAGAGCCAAAGCCACAGTTTCATCAAAGAATTACTACTTCCGACGACCAAGCACTAATTGCTGCTTCAAAAACTGAACTGCAAGAATACATAAATGATTTAAACCCCATTTGCAAACAGTATAACATGACAATTAATGTTAACAAAACAGTGGTCATGACCATAGCCAAAGTAGACAAAACTATAAATATCGGGCTTACAGAAAACCCCCTGAAACAAACCAAAAACCTTAAATACTTAGGAAGTATAATACCATCAGCAAGCAAAATAAAAAAAAAGAGATCAATGACAGATGTAACAGAGTAAACCAACTTACTGGGCAAATGGCACCAATACTGAGAAAATGTGTCAGTAAAAATAAAAAATAAAAACACTTGTAATAAACCTTGGCTTGACTCACTTGGATTGCACTTTGGCTTACTACCTATTGGCTTTCGCCACGGCTCACTCTCTGGATGTTTACTGCTACAAAACTTGCCCTGCTTTAACGTCTAGGCTTGACAACACAAACGCCACTCAGCTTCTTGGTACATACTGTCAGTTTATTCGGTCACATTTGTTCCACATGTTTCCACAATTAATTATACTTCTCTCGCACGCAACATGTTCAAACACTAGTACCTCGCGCAATATTAAAACTACTCTAAGAAAATGCTACCGTCTTCTCTGACTTCTCATGATCAACTGACCACGAGTCCAGCTCGGGCTTCCCCTCGCTTCCTCGACTAGACCCAATTCTCTCGTGCTGTCACTTGTAGCACGGACTTTCCGCTGGCCACAATGTACTCGTGGAGACCATGCAAAGCAGGGTCATTACAACACTTATTATGAAACAATCTTCTTGCCAACCTTGGGCTACCAATGCCAGACCTTGACACTGACAGAAAAAGAAAAATTACAACTGAAAAAAAAAAAGAATCCTACAAAGGCCTTTCAATATAATAATAAGAGACAAGATCAGGAATGATTAAATCTGAAGGAGGATGGGGGTTAGCAACAGCTCTGGATTTCATTAGAATACAACAGGTGAACTGGTTTGGACATATAATGTGGATGCTAGCAAACACAACACCACAGCCCCCCGTGGGGTTCCGGGGCCCCATTATAGGGAAAACAAGAATAGACCCACTGCCTCCCCAAAAAGCATGTTGTAAGAGTCGACTAACTGGGGGCTTCCTTTGAAGTCGGAGTGCATCTGCCTGAGCGGCAAGGAACCAGCAGTCTGCATACAAATAAGTAGATCTGTAAAACAGATGCACACACAAAACTCAGGTCCAAAGCCAAAGTCCAGAAATGGATGAACAACCAGGTCTTTCCACTGGAGTTTATAGCCGGTGAACGCAAACAACAACAACTACACCACAGCAAGCAATGATGTGTGTAAAAGTCGGGAAGCGAAGAAGAGGCCGACCATGCAAACTAGCGACAGAAGGAATAACTGGGAATCTCCATTTACGAAGTGCACAAACAGGCACTTTCCCATAAATTATTCTTGACCTTAACACCGCAAGATACAAGGGGATCAAGATGAAATGAGATGAGATGAATGTCTCTTTGATGAGAATCATTAAATTTTATGCATATTCAATCCTCAATCTTGATGAAAGCACTTATGGAGAAGGGAGTCTGTCCTTGGTTGGTGAACTGGACAGCAGCTGTTCTGTATATTCTCTGTGTAGCTCTCCACCTGGGTTCATGGACCTCCGTACCATGTATTATAGCTTTAAGACTACCACAGCGATCTGCAATTTCACCTGTACTGTTCAATGTTTTTATTAGCCAGATTGTGGACTTGGAAACACCTGGAGTTGGCAGAATATTGACATTTGCAGATGATGTTCTCTTGTATAGGAAGGGGAGAGATCGGAATCAAATAGCTCACAAGTTACTGTCAACAGCAGATAAGGTGATCGACTGGTGTACAGAGATGAGTGCTGTAATTAACTCAGAAAAGGCAACCGTCCTGTGGTGTTCTTTGGACAACAGGATTATTAGAGCTGATGTTCCCACACTCAAAATAAATGGCAGGGACATCAAAAGAGACAGCAGACTGCGGTATGAAGGAATCACCTTCGACAGAAGTTTTGTCTTTCAAGGATCATATAGAGGGGTTTTGACAAGGGCTCAGAAAGGTCTTATTGCACTGAAGCTTATGGCAGCAATGGACATGGAGCAGAGAATGCTGTTTACACTTTACCAGCACTTAAATCTCAGTGACTGATTGTAGACTGGGGTTACTCACTGTCTAAAAGAGTCAGCTAGAGAAACTGGAGTGCATACAGAATGAAGTTATGCGGGTGATCCTGGGATGTACAAGAGACACAAAGATGGTGTGCATGCGATACATCCTTGCATTGCTGACTAATGCAGATAGACTAAAGGTGCTGCAGACTAAGTACACTCTCAGTATGAAGCTTTGACTGCAGGTAAAGGTCAGAGGCTGAAAAGGGGAAAGTCGTGGATGGCTCAAGCAGAAGACACAATAAGACAAGTATGCATTCTGGAGAACATTAGGCAAGGAAAGAAGTGGGTCAAAGTACCAGAGGAAAAGTCTGATCTGTTTAGGGTTATGATAACATTGGGACGGGAGTGCAGAGAGTGGCCAGTGGGTGCTAAGGAGGTGGAAGTCCAACAGTTGATTCATGACAAATCTCGCCTAGAGAATGTGATTATACTGATAGTTCAGTTTTAAGAGGGAAGAGAAGTGCCTGGGGTTCGTAGTGAAAGCCAATGGAAAATCTTTAGTGCAGGACAGCCTTGTGTATGATACCACCACGTCTAGCATGAGAATGGAGGTGGAGACGGTAACTGCAGCTTTCCGGTGGCTAGAGAACAAGATGCATACACATGTCATAATTGTAACAGACTCTGAAAGCATGCTGAGAAAGGTGAAGAGAGGGATGCTTCGAGCAGAGTGGCCAGCTTCACTGGGAAGGTCATGGGTAGTAAGCATACTTTGGATCTTTTCTACAGGCCATGCTGGCGTGGTTGGGAATGAGCAGGCAGATACACTGGCTGGATCTGCATCACTGGGTGGTAAATTGATACATGACAAGGCAGATGTGGTCAGGGCCCTTTGGAAACAAGCATTGGAGTCAGAATAGAAACAAGATTATTATGGCCTGGAGAGAATGGGGTACCTGGGTGAAACCAGAAGGTCTGGCCAGCTCACTACACTCAAGGGAAAAGCAAGACAGACATATAACCAGATTACGACCGGTACCATTAGTATTGGAACTCTGAGCTGGCTGCTGAAGATGAGGAGGCAGCACAAATGGAAATGCCCCGAGTGCTGTGATGTCAATTCTTGACTCAGCTTAACTCAACCCTGCTAGATGGTGCAGAAACTTGGACAATGAACAAGCAACTAGAAAATTGAAACGGGTCCCTGGAAATATGGGTATACGGAAGAAAAGTTCATCTTTCATCGAAACAAAAACAGTCCAATACAGCAGTTCTAGAAAGACTACAAATGAAAAGAGAATTGCTGAAACATAAAAAAAAAAGGAGAGAAAACGGAAATATTTTGGCCACATTAAAAGACATAACACGCTTTTAAAAACAATAATAAAGATAAAGGTTGAAGGCAAGAGAGCAAGAGGTGGGCAACAATACAGGTGGGAGGACATCAAGAGATGGATAAACAACAGTCCAAGAGAGTTTAAAAACAGGACAAGAGACAGAACCTGTTGGAGATCCATTGCAGCTAACCTTCACTGTGAAGATGGCACCTGACTGAACTGAATCTTTCTCTTTCAAGGCACTGCTGACTGTAAATAAATGAATATTGCAGAAATATGGTCCTCACCTGGCTGTTTATTCTGGTCATCATCCCCAGAGCAGATATGTAGCTTAGCCGTGACAGGACTTGAGTTACACCACCTCTGTCCATCTTAAAACGTTTGATTGTCCAGTTGCCCTATAAATTTAAAAAAAAACATAAAATGTTTCTTTAGGAATTTGAACAAACAGAATCATCAGGTTACTCTGATTTCAAAACTGTCTATCATCAGGTTACTCTGATTTCAAAACTGTCTATCATCAGGTTGCTCTTTCAAAACTGTCTATCATCAGGTTACTCTGATTTCAAAACTGTCTATCATCAGGTTACTCTGATTTCAAAACTGTCTATCATCAGGTTACTCTGATCTTAAAACTGTCTTTCATCAGGTTACTCTGATTTTAAAACTGTCTATCATCAGGTTACTCTGATCTTAAAACTGTCTATCATCGGGTTACTCTGATTTCAAAATTGTCTATCATCGGGTTACTCTGATTTCAAAACTGTCTATCATCGGGTTACTCTGATTTCAAAATTGTCTATCATCGGGTTACTCTGATTTCAAAACTGTCTATCATCAGGTTACTCTGATTTCAAAACTATCTATCATCAGGTTACTCTGATTTCAAAACTGTCTATCATCGGGTTACTCCGATTTCAAAACTATCTATCATCAGGTTACTCTGATTTCAAAACTGTCTATCATCAGAATTGTTCTTCAGCAAGTAAACCAATATTTAAGCATGCATGTGTGAAATAGTTGTTTTTGGGCATTTGTTTTCCTCTTGCATTCTGACTCTGGTATTTCCTCATATTTTAGCAAAGCTAAGAAAGTCTAATTTTTGTAACTTAAATAATAACAGTCATTTTTCTGTGCTTCTGAGAACTGGTTAAGTTGATTTTTTTAAATCCAATTTATTCTCTGTCTTACAATAACAGCAAATCTCAGTATTTATTTTTACACATTTTTAAAAAGTTTATGGTTTAATCAGAACCACAAAGCATTATTTATCCATCCAAATGATCTGTTACTTATTACATTCAAGAATAACTGCTACAACATCTCACTAAAAGAATACAGGAGAGCAGTTTTCAGTCTTGAATCAAACATGCTACTAGGTCTGGAGTTGTTTGTGTGGTACCAAAAAACGACATGATCCCTCTAACATATGATGAATCCAAGTACTGCAGGATGTATCAAAATAACAACAGAAATGACAAAATTCCATGATATATGAAGTAATATCACTCAACAAACATGTTTCAGTGAATTCCTTGAAAGCAAAAAAGTGTGTTTCATAATCTGTTTCAGGTTGTCATCACAATATTATTATAATACTACTTAGAAAGAATGTTAGAATATAATTACCGTAGCAATGGCATTAGCCAGTCCATTTGTGATTGGATCTGTACGCATAAATTTGGTAATGTCAAATTCAGCAGCGCGCACTTTGGGAATGTTTTTATCTGCAACTTTCTTGAGCTATGCGAAGGAAAGAACAAGCACATGATTTTTCAACGGCCACATCTGAAGGCTTATTTATCAGGTATACAGCACTAGCTAATCCTATATTAGTAAAAACCAAGTGACCTGATGGGTGACACTCTAGTATCATGCCAGCCAACTCTGTCTCTTCTTCGTCTCTGTATTCCCCGGCTGTAAATTTCTACCTGTTCGTGCAGCTCTGGACTTTCATCTTTTATCAAAGCCTGAGTGTTGGGCGCACATCCCTTCTACAAATCTGGCTTATTTGTGTGCAGATTATTGGTTTCTTACCTCTCAAGCAGATGCACTCCAACTTTCAAGGAAGCTCCCGATTAATTGCTTTTTATGACATACTAGTTGGGGAGGCAGTGAATCTATTCTCGTTCTCCTCACAGCCGGGTGCCAGAACCCACATTGGGACATCTTCGTTTAAAGAAATATTTCATGGTTCTAATTTAGGCTGGGTCATATAGGAATAATAACATAAACATAACATAACCCTTGACCCATTAGGGTCATGGAAGTGTATTAATGGAAGCACTAGTACACAAAACCTGCCATCTTTCTCTGTATTCTGCTTGATGAATTAGTGAATGATAACTTAGTCCTGTCCATTTCTTTATGTTTTCATTCCAGGTTCTTCTTTGACCCCCCCCCCCCCCAATGTTCCTTGAAGTACAGTCTTTGCAATAGAATCATGTTTCACCACGTGCCTAACCAAGCTAGTTTGCGAGGTTTCACCACTGCCAAGAGAGGCTCTTGATGTCCCGCAAATTTGTATATTTTGCCTCTGACATATTTATTAGTTATAATAATAATAAAGAGCATGTACTGGCAACAAACAGCAGTATAAAAATTAAGATCCATTTAGGAGCATTTCAGAGCATAAAAAAGGAGGTATGAAGGATGTGTACTATCACTAGATTTATTTTCACTATATGGTGAATACACAGAGATCTATATTGGATATGTCAGGAACCGTAGTGGTCATAATATAAACAACCTAATTATGCTGATGACACTGTCTTGATTGCTACATGTTAGAAAGAACTACAAGAAATTGCTACACGTCAGAAAGAACTACAAGAACTGATAGAACACAGTAGTGGCAGAAGGTGAAAGATGGGCCTCAGCCTGAATTAAGAGAAGACAGAAGCAATAGTATTATCAGAGAAAATAATTGTGCCTAAATGTATAAGTCAATAACCTTATTTTAGGAAAAGAACAGAAATTTAAGTATCTAGGCACACCAATAACATCAGATTGAAGATGTATCAGAGATGAAGATCAGACTAAAACAGGCAAGGAAACTGCATTTTATCAAATAAAGAATATCTTATGCAATTAATCCATGTCAATGGAGGTTAGAAAAAGAACTTTGGCAGCTTTTTTTGTCCAGGTGCTGGGAGAAGATAACTGTCAATAAATTGGAGACAGTCTACGGAAAGGGAAGAGCTCCAGCTAAAAGGTCTAATTACCGGCTAGAGAAAGATACATGAGCAAATTATGTCATTTTTGTAGTTGATAGTTATGAGAGGTTTCAGAACAGACAAGAGATAACAGTGGCAGCATCTGATCTTGAGAGAATGCCTACAATAGTAAAAATATGACAATGTTATACACAACAGAATCAGATACAACATTATGATGTCTATGCTTATAGAGAAGGTGGTCTGTTGTTGGTTGGTCAACTAAATAGCATCTGTCCTGTTCTCATGCATGACTGTCCTTCGTCTGGTTACATGGGTCTCAGAGCTGTGCAGTACGACCCCTGAACTACCACGGGAATCTGTAATTTCACCAGTGCTCTTCAATGTGTATATGAGGAAGACTGCAGAAATTGAAGCAGCTGGGGTGGAATAGATAGTGGCATTTGCAGATGATGTTGTTGCATATGTGTGGCTGCTTCTGCATCACTGGGTGGTGAATTGATGCATGACAAACTAGATGTGATCAGTTCCCCTTTGGGAGCAGGTGAACCATGTGGAGGCAGGAACAGATCACGGTGGCCTGGAGAGAATGGTACACTAGGAGCTACAGGGGATCTGATGGACATTCTACACTCAGAGGAATGGCCAGAAGGACAAATAATCAAACGATAATGCATATGAGACAATGTCTCCCTAGCACATGCTGGCACCAATGGGTTGGACCTCTTTGCTGGCTGCTGAAGGTGAGGACAGATGGGAATATCCAAAGCGCTGTGATGTCAGTTCATAACTAAGTATTCTCAAGAGTTATACATACAGAACCACTTTTTACATATGGCTGTGAATCCTGAACAATTAATACACAAGCCTAACAATTTCTTGAGGCCTCAGAGATTGGTTTTGAAATAAGAATCCCCTTATATTCATTGGACAGCCAAAAAGAGCAACTTAGATGTTTTAAATGAGGTAGGAGTCTGAAAACATCAAGTTATGAGAAGAAAGAAAGTGGAACATGAGGTGACAACTAGAAAGATCTGTAAAAAAAATAGATAGAGGAAAATGCAAAACTATTCTTGATAGGCTTTTGTCATGACAAGGAGGGGTTTCGGCACATGAAGAATGCAGGTTGTGGAGGGGCATGGTCACCCATGCCAATCAACAAGGCACATAACTGATGATGGTGACTTAACAAATCTGCCTTGATGTGTACCAGAACCACCGTGCTACCAGGGTGATAACAAGACAATACTTCAGCAATAATCACAGCTACAATGGACTGAAGTATTCATGGAATGAAGGTTTACAGTTAGAATTATTTTAACAACTGTGAGTTCGGATTATGCTCATCATCAGCAAGTGTCTTGCTAACTCGGTTTAGCAATCAAGGTGATCTGTATCTTTTGATATCCAAAAGCAGGTATCAATATGTGCCAACCTTTCCATGCCACAACCAAATCTGATCATACTGCCTTCCTTGATTTCTCTTCCCATAAATCAGTAGAGTGTCATCAGAATATGTCAGTGGAAAATGTATTTTCCAGGTATTTATATACAGTAACTAAACAATAAAAAATAAAGAAAGTCCCACTTACATCCATGTTGTACAACTTAAACAAGTCCTCAAACAACAAGGCCAGCAACTGACCAGCCAACTCCAGCCTCTTGTTTCCATAGTAGTCACTGTCATCACATCTGATTTTGCCAGCTTGCGTCAGGACAATTCTCCGAACCATCAGTGCCAAATAAATTGCTTTGGGTTTAAAATTCCAATCCACAACCTGTTCAAAAAAAAAAATGTATGAAGAAAAATTGCAGTAAAGATACACTTCATAATTTTGTCTTGACATGAGACATTTTTTCTTTAAAACATGCAAACTAGTGTGGGAAAAAAAAAATGATTGAAAGTCAAGAGAATCAAACCTGATCAGTGGGTTTTATCCCATATGGTTTAGTCTTTCTCTGCAGAATGTTAGCTTCCTATCCAGAGAACTGCACAAAGCACAAAAACTCTATAGCTCCGATGACAACCTAGAGCTATCTTTACACTCATGATCTTCAGAGTGTGAGGTGGGTGGCTTAACTCTTTGATTCCCAGAGGGTTTAGCATCGCAGGCCCATGGGGTAGTAAAGGGTGACATAAAATCGGCGCATCATGCGTTTATTGGGCTTCTAGGTAGGAACCTATGAACGTATGATGTGTTCCTTGGGACTCAAAAGAGTTAAGCACTTAGCCACTGAAATCTCCTTAAAGTTAATATGGATAGAGTGCACATGTCAGACCAGGAATTTGAGTTAGAGGTTATAAGATAAACAATCTGCTGTATGTAAACAATACTGTAATGACAGATGAAAAGGCAAAATGTATGCAAAAACCACTCGACATCACAGTAACAGAGCACTAAAATGGATATCCCTTGAATGTCATAAAAACAGAAACAATGATTATATCAATGAAAAAGAGGGCATTCAATCAAAAAGAAAAATACTTAGCCAAGCCAACAAATTAAAACATATGGGGATAATCGAAACTTCAAATGAATGGAGTCCAAGCAAAATCTGTGTTTCAGAAGGGAGAAAAATATCTTGCCTACCATTCAACTTTCAGTTAATTTTTAAAAATGCAATGTAATGTTAAACGCATTCCGTAATAAAGTCGAAAATCTTGAAATGCGAAAAAAGACAGGGAGACGATGGAGATGTGATTTCTGATACGCATGTTACAAATACCTCTAATATAGTAACCAATAATAAGTGTCTTATAAAAAGTAATGACACTTATTTACAGCTATAAGGGGCAATACTTCATTTTTGCCATGTAAATAGAAGAAAGGCATCGAAGAACATTGTAATGACCGGAAAGATCAGCAGCAGAATACACAGAGGCAGACCCCATATGTTTGACAGTTTAACATGTTGGCATAACTATCCAATAAACTAATCCAGAACACCAAGGGTCAACATACGTGAAGAGCCCTGAATAGTTGTGCTATTTGGCAAGGCACATGATACTGATGAATCTGAAAGTCAATGAACAGAACCTTATGAGTTTTAATTTTCTTATTTCCAAGCCCAGAGATGCGCGATTCTACCTGTTTTCAAAATCAGCAGCAGACAATCAGACGTGACCCCGGGTGGAAGCACAAAACTGTTCCATTTGTTGACACGAGAGGTACAATTTATTTTGGACATAACAAAGTGACTATCTTTACACCAACATCCTTCATCAAAGAGAATAAGAGGTCTAGTAAATGAACATGTTCTCAATTGATGTGTAGGAAATCCTGAACCATTATCTCTTATGTGATGATGGACAATTTATGACACTATTATAAATGGCCATTTGATAATGATAATGTTTAACCTAGTCATCTCCTCTTGCCAGGGGCTGCAATATAACCCGACCATAAATAGGGTCTAATGACTGAACGCGATTTCCGGGACCTCTCCACGGGTGATCCTCATCCATCCACATGGTGGCACTTTGTGTCATCGGGTGTTTATCGCTTGTGTGATGTCCTAGTGGGGTATAAAATCTACTCTATAGCCATTTAAACCTGCTGTACTGTGGCTTTGCAATAAATGTTATTTTCCTTACACGTTAGTTCATTCAAAATGTTTGTTACAAGTTTACCAGCATTTCCTTGTGAGCTTCCCTAAATTGTTATGTATTAAGCTACTACTTTCAGGAGAAAGGTTTTCATGATTAGAAATGATCTCTATCTGTTCTTATTGTTTTCATGAATTACTGGACACAGTCATGGATGGAACTTTTGTAATAAAAGTTTCCATTGGCTTATGAATTGATGACATGCCTAACTAAAACATAACTGATGTATAACTTACAGGAACATGAGCAAGTATAACATTCTTTAACACATCCCTTGCTTCATCAGCTTTGCTTCTTTTGCTCCCATACATTCTTTGTCGTACTTTTGAGGCAACATACTCCAATGCCTGTAACAAACAGCAAACAAGGTTTTAAATTAGAAGATTAAATGTTACTGGATAAGGTGGCGAAAGACAGTACTGACAGTAACTGCAACAAAGAAGACAACAGAAAACAGGACCTGATTGACAAAAATGGATTGTTGTAATTAAGCAAAGGTTGACTGTTAAAAACAAAAGTACAAGACAAGGTTAAAAAAAAAACTTACTTAACCCAATGACTACGAAACGAGGCATACAATGGACTCCATTCACCATGCTTGAGGACCTTGATTTTGCAGATGATATAGCACTCCTATCACATAAACATGAACATATACAAGAGAAAAGTAACAGACTAAACTGCACAGCAGAAATGGTGGGACTGAGAATAAATACAAAGAAAAACTAAGATCATGACAAACAGTCCAAACCAACAACCAGTGACCATAAGTAACCAATCACTTGAAAATGTAGAACATTTCACATATATTGGCAGTGTGGTGTCCCTACTGGGAGGGACAGAGGAAGACATACAGTCACGTCTGAACAAAGCTAGAGCTGCTTTTGGAAGGATGAGGCGAATCTGGAAATCCAACAATTACTGCAGAGGAACGAAACTCCGACTCTACAAGAGCATCATTATGCCAGTTCTTCTTTATGGAGCGGAATGCTGGAGAATGACCAAAAATGATGCACACAAGCTGTCCACCTTCCACCACACATGTCTACGTAGAATTATCAAAATTTTCTGGCCAGATTCAATCTCAAACACTAAACTACTTCTAGCCACAAACCAAGAAACTTTAGACAGTATGATTACCAAGAGAAGATGGAAATGGCTTGGCCACGTTATGAGAATGACTTCTGATATACCTGCCAAAACAGCTCTCACATGGACACCAGAGGGAAAGAGAAAACAGGGGCGCCCAAAAACAACATGGAGACGAACGATGGAAAGTGACCTGAGTGCAGCATCTTTGACATGGAAAACTGCACTGAAAATTGCACAGGACAGGAAAGCATGGAAAGTCCTCTCTGAAGCCTCATGTGCCACTAGGCATAACGAGAACTGATGATGATGATAATGACTACCAAACCCGTTAATCCTAGCACGTTCCCAGATCCCATGTGTTTTTTTTTTTTGTCTACTAAAAATGCCTTAGCTTCATAATTAGTTAGTGTAAACTCCACATATTTTTGTGTGTGCACCAAACTGAAAGAAGAACAAATTTCAAGAAATAAAAACTGCATAATCTTGTTTGACATTATCATCATGGTGTGGCTGCAAATTGGTGCAAAAAAGGCAACCGAAAAATCTTTTTTCTCAGACTTCAAAATATGTCACAGCTCCACAGCTATTTCATATAAACTCAGAATACTGTGCACTTTTGCACCAGATTAAATGAATCTCCAAGAATGCAAAAAAAATTGTGTAATCTTGTTGTACATCATTATAATGATTGGTGCAAAAAACGTCACAATTCTTTTTCCTGGTAGCAATATAGACTTACAAAAAGGGTATGGCTTTACAACTATTTGACAATATAGACCAACAAAATGGCCATAGCTTTACAACTATTTAACATAAACTCATTATATTTTGCATTTTGGTACATTGAAAAGAAAACACATTTCACACTCAAAAAAAAATATATAAATTGCATAATCTTGTTTTACATCATCATGTGGCTGCACACTGGTGCAAGCAACAACAACAACAAAAAACAGGCCTCAAAAAAAAAAATCTTGACACCAATATAAGAATTTTTTTTTTCTGAAATAATCCTGGATGTGAGTTTGCCTGACTGTGAAATAATTCAGTAACCTTTTGCAATTTTGCATCAAAAACTTCTGTTACAGTATGCTGTATGACTGAACTGCCAATCCAAAAAAGCGACCAGAAAAAAAAAGAAGAAGAAACATCCCAAAATACACACTTTGGGAACGGAACGCCTGTGAACGTGGAGGATTGCACTGTGAAACTATTTTCGCTAAACTTTACGACAAAGAACCATAATATAAACAATCACACTAGCATAGACACCTAACAATACACAGCTGAAGAACACACATGAAACAGGTAATGGGAACTAATGTAACATAACAATCCTACTCCCAACTGGTACACCACTGCCGTAAGCTAAAAGTCTCATCTTTAAGTTTTGTCTATGTTTTTGATGGCAGTTAGTAAGAATAAAGGTAAAGGTAAAGTCGGGAGATGTGAACCAGCGTCACTGCACACGGTTATAAACCACAAGTGCTCTGCCACCAGTACAGACAGCTGATAAGAATTGTCCGCCTGTGTCGCCGTTCCATCATAGTTTCACAATACAATCCTCCACGTTCACAGGTGATCTATTCCCACAATGTGCGTTTTGGGCTGGATTTCTTTTCCGTGAGACGCTTTTTTGGATTGACCAATCAGCCAATTTATATTATAAAAATGTGCTTAATGAATAATAGAATTTGGGAGCCAACCAAATATATTTTTCGAAACTTTACTTTAAGCACTACCAAATTGTTTCCCTTAAATAGCCATAGAGAAAGGACTGGACCAATGGCTTCAACTATATTTATCGCAATGGCGGTAAGCGTCTAGAGTTACGATCGTAGCGGGTGCCATCCTGGTAGTCAGTAGATTAAAACACCTGAAGACATTAAGAAAATCAATGCTAAAAAGAAATTAAATACAGTTTGTATGTATCAGGGCGCGTGCAAACATATCTGCACAGGTTTGTGTTTGTTTCAATTGTCAATATTACTCTGAATTTATGGGTATTTTTTAAAACTCATGCCGTGACACTTAAACAAATTTCTTGAAAACTCCTGTAACAATCAACACAAACTTTTGCACGTGGCCTTACATTTCCAAGTCCTTATGATCCTGTAATTTACAATTGCAAAGATGCTGGCGTTTTCTTACAGCGTCCAATTTCTTTGATCTTTGTTTGACTATTAATTTATGTACCCTTTAAAAATAAATATACATATGTGTGGAGATTGTCTGGAAAGCAGTTCATATTTGCAGTGATGCATAGTGATTATTTTGATAGCCTATTCCCCTCCCCATGCAGTGAATAAATGGCAACTCACAGCAAAGGACAACCTGAGAACAAAACATCTATGACAAATGTGCAGTTTGATATTTTGAGGTCCCCTTACTTAATTTACTCAAGTTATTGTTAAGTATAATAAAAGTTTGCTTTGAATTAGTGTCTGTGTTTTCATTTACCTTAATTAAGGCAAAATGAAAACTAAATGTTTGTTTATGCTTAGAAATAGTGTCTGTTTTTACATTTACCTTAATTAAGGCAAAGTGAAAACTAGATGTTTGTTTACATAAAAAAAATACAAGCTCAAGATTATTAACAGGCTGCATTCTAAATTTCAACAACTTACACAGAACAGTTACAGAGTTACAGATTTTAAAAGTTGGGCAGAACTTGTGGAACAAACTCTAAAGTTACCTGTAGAGAAGTAAACACTTGTGCTCTGTGACATTCCTCAAGACATGGTGATATAGCATCAAATGCTTCCTCCTCATTGCCAACTAACTGAACAATGTCTTGATCACAAGCAACTCCCATTGCTTTGAAAGCAATGGCCACTGGGATATCCTGCAAAGTACAAGTGCATGTAAAGATACGTCTTCAAACAAAGGCACAGCACTGATTTGCACTAACTGTACCATCTTCTGCAATTAATTTACATGTTTACTTCAGAAATCTTAGTCTAAAAGTTAACAAAGACTAATACACATATATAATTAAAATCAACAACACAAGAAAGTGTCAGCCTCTGTGACACACAAACAAGGAACTGTTCTTAATGATAAAAAAGAAAATCATAACCCAAAAGGACTAATCAACATTAGCAAACATATATAGAAAAGGATGAACAGAGTAAAACAAATCCAGAAAATGCACAAAAGCAACAAAAACATACTGAGAAGATTCTGTTAAGAACTGAAAGAGCAACCATAAAGAAAATAATTAAATGATGTAGCATTAGCAGCTCTGCATAAAATCAGTGAGACAAGATATACATTTACAGACATAAACAGATGGGGGTGAAAACTGCAGTAAAATCACATTAACACAATTCCAAGGCAGTGAAAACTGAGTCTGTGTAAAAAATGTGTGCTAAATGGAGAGTCCTGTTGGGACCAACATTTTATTCATGTTAAACCTTGTGTTCTTCTTAAGTGTATTCATTTAACAAGGATATACTATATCCAATATAGCAGTGATGAAGTACCTAACATTCTAAAGAAAAGGAAACCAGAAAATCCAGAATTCTGGACTTATAATCAGCACAAGAACTGATCATAATCATCTGAAAATATTTGAAAGAATGATCATTTACAGACTGCACTGTAGTCAGAAAGCCAGAGACTCCTAGAAAACAGTCAACTTAAGCGGGTTTTACAATGAGCTTGGAATAAGGTTTAATCAATGGTAATCTTTCTGAGCTTGGAATAAGGTTTAATCAATGGTAATCTTTCTGAGCTTGGAATAAGGTTTAATCAATGGTAATCTTTCTGAGCTTGGAATAAGGTTTAATCAATGGTAATCTTTCTGAGCTTGGAATAAGGTTTAATCAATGGTAATCTTTCTGAGCTTGGAATAAGGTTTAATCAATGGTAATCTTTCTGAGCTTGGAATAAGGTTTAATCAATGGTAATCTTTCTGAGCTTGGAATAAGGTTTAATCAATGGTAATCTTTCTGAGCTTGGAATAAGGTTTAATCAATGGTAATCTTTCTGAACAAGAAAAGTATAGGAAACAGCAGAGGGGAAATGGTCAATGTAGATACAGGTCTACTCACCTGACTGGGAAAATTACATAATATGTGGCTACAATTTTGTAAAATCACTCTGGAGGACAGGTCTGAGTAAATACATCCTTTCTATTGAAATAAAGTTGCTGTGTCATTGGTGGCTCAACGCTCGCCTGCAGACATGAAGGTCATGGGTTCGCGTTCTGACAGAGCCAGACTTTTTTCAAAAATGACCCTGTCTCCCAATTTGACCCAGCCTTGAGTGGGTACCAGGTGCAGTCCTGAGAAGTAAAGGCGGCCGGTATGATGCTGACCACATCACCCACCAAGTGGCAATTGGTCTATACAAATAAAGGTTTAGCCCTATATTCCCAATACGCCTAAAGGCCTGGAAAAGGGGACCCTTTAAATGAAATAAAATGTCAAAAGTATCAAAAGAAATTTATGTACGAGAGTGAATGAATTCAAAGAAACTAGTAAATATTCAGTTTATAAGAAATTCTTTAATACTGTAGACAATAAAGCGCAAGATCAGCAAAGCCTCCTTGGTGACACCTCATTATTAGTGCATGTCCAAGTCATGAACTTCTAATTACAAACACCTACCATACATCTTTACTGCAATTTCAATTTATAACTACACTGCAAATATATGCTGTGACACTACAGCAGACTCATCTCTCTATACAATATTAACTACTTTCTACTAAGCAATAAATGCAGAAAAATTGATGTGAAATGTCTCCCAGCTTCAACTCACCCAGCAGGAGGTTTCAGGTTTCACAAGTAACTTGTTTCAGGTGTCCATTCAGTTATATGCATCTGTCATTTGTAACACTTACAATGAAACATAATGTTTTATTACCTTAGTTTAATCTTACCTCTGAGAATATATTGTGTTTCAGGTAATACCTGTCCCTTTTAACATAGACATATGTTTTACTTTTGCGCTCATGGGTGGAGCTGAAACAAAACAGGAATTAGTGTTAGTATTCATGTTCATCATCACTGTCCTGTTGTGCTATTATATGTTATATAGGACTCGCAGTCTGTAGTCTCTATTCTGTGCAATCACTTCGATATGATGAATGGAATCCACTCCAGCATCTTTGGCCTCTCTCATCTGCTTTCATCTTAGGGTTTCCCTTGGACATCCTCGTTTCTTCGTTCACCCTATTCGTGCCTGCTGTTTGGTGATTCTCTGAAAGTGTCTTTTCAGAATGTGTCAATATAGCACCATCCTTTCCGTACAATGTTTATCATTTTCCTCAGGCATTTGTTTTAGACTGCACATAACTTTCATTCCCTATTTTTAGTAGTTTGGCAACTTCCACTAGCCTATTTTAAAAGTAAAATAACACCGGCATCCCAGAGTTGGTCTGAGCACTGCTCAGAAATCCTTTGGCACTCACTCATCAGCACCCTCTATGCACAAATGATAACACACAGAAAATTCAGTTAGAACAAGGCCGAGTAGCCTACTGAATGATAAACTAGGATTCAAATGTCCCTCTTCCAACTGTCCTATTGCTTCACAAACCCTTCTTCAAACATCTGTCACCCAGGACTTTTACTGTATGGCTGTTTATATTCAAATGTCCATTATGTGTTCCACTGAATAAGAGCAAAGATTCAGATGTCCCTAGCTCAAAGATTTTACTCTAAGACACACCAGTTTAAATTACTAAGAATGGCCACACTCGTTTCTGAAAATGTAAGGACATAAAGGGAAACCATGCCTGATGCAGGTTTTCTATAAATGCCACAAAAGTGCTTGAGACAACCGAGAGAAAGGCGCCATTGTCAAAGAGAAAATCTAATAGGCAATCAGAGTCTCAGGTGACTAAAGGGGGCAGCCCAAAGTGATTGAAACCCTCAATATAGGGACTGAGGTTAAGCAGTCATGTGCAGGACATGACGATTCTTTGAGTTAGCCGAGTATCTATCTGTCCTGCACTATGAGAGCCCGATTGGATAACGAGGAATGCCCAGGCTCTGCCTTCCCTTGAGGGCCAACCGAGCTGCACATGGCTGTCCTCTAGGGACAAAAAATCTGTGGGTCCGGGAACGATGAAGTCACAACATATCAGGCCACAAATGTCCCACAAAACCAGCCCAGATAACATATGCCCGAATAAGTTGGATGTGGCCGCCAAAAGACAAATATCACAGCTATACTGTAAACAGGCTGAAAGTACTTATGTCACTCAGACGAACAATAAAGAAGAAACTAACAATTTAAAAGCTGCGTATGCCTTGCCAAGGCGTGTCATATTTCTTTCTGTATGTCTCTTTAACTATAAAGATTAATATCTAATTGTCCTGTCTTTTTAACTATTTTTGTCTCTAGTTTCACATCTGCTTGATCTGTTATCGGTGCCATCAATATACTTATCGATTCATAACTTGTAGCCCAATTTTTGATGCTATGTTTGCTAAATCATCGTGTTATTGCTGTTCTTACTTAGCAGAATACTATCATCTGCAAAATCGAGATCTTCGAATTTTGTGTTCTCCACTCAATCAATGCCGTGCGTTTTTTAAGACTAATCAAGTATTCAAATTACTCTATTGAGAACCTGTTTTAGGCTAAAAGAGTATCTTCTGCTTTTTTGTTCACCTGATAATATAATTGCGTTGTGCCTGTTTACAGCAAAGCTGTGATGATTCCTTACTCCTCCTGCGAGGAGTTACCAGTCAATCTGGCCGACGCTTAACGCTTAAGGGAAAGGTGAGACAGATATACAGTTACTGGTGCCATCAGAACTAGAACTCTTCACCTGCTAAGGATAGGGACAAAGCACTTATGGGGTTGCCATGAGTGCTGTGATGTCAATTCTTAATTCAACATTTCTTTCATAGACCAACCCAGCTTAAAATATATACTGCTAAATGGAAGGTAAACAGTCAACATAATAATATCCCCATCACTCATGGATAACAGCCTGGTCTATTAAAACATTGTGTCAGTAAAAAGTCTGAATACCAAAGTAAGGGGGACTAGTCTGAAGCAAGACAATGTATTTAAGAATTTCAGTACTTTTATTGCCGACAGAAGATTGGATAAATATTTTGAATTTAAAATAGCTAAAAATAGCACTTTACAAAATGAAAAATGTTTGCAAAGTGGGATAGGTAAGAACGTTTCTATGTAACTACGTTCTGCCAATCCTGATTTATGAAAGTAAATCATCAACAGTCAGCAGATTTATCAGAAATTATATGAAAGCTGCAGAGAGCTGGTGTTTTAGAACGATGAAAATACCATGAACAGATCAAACACATTTAAAAAATGTCTTAAAAGAAATTAACACCAAGAGAAGCAGCTACCCATATCAGAAGTAGAAGCAGTCTAAAGAAAATTATATATTAAATAATATTCATGACAATGTTAAGTTACCTGAGTACCCTCTAAAACAAACTAAAAACTCCAACAATTACCTGGTGACAGAACATTCAATGTTGCCCTTGCTATCAGTGTCCACAATCATCCTGTTCTTTGACAACTGCTCCTGGATAAGAATAACCTTCTCTGTGCCACGCACAATAAAATATCCACCTGGATCCATGGGACATTCATTCAACTGAGCCATCTCTGCTGCCGTCTTTCCAGTCAACACACAGTTGGAACTCCGTAACATAATAGGCATTCTAAAACAAACAATAGGTAACCAAAATAGGTAATCTAAATAAACTACAAAACGAATAAAATAAACTGTTAGCAGTAAACAGTAATTAGATTGACAAAATACAGAATGAATGTTGAAAATCCATTAAAAATTAAACACATAAAGGAAAAATATCTTTAAATGTTGCAGAACTGTTGAGACATTTAAAGATAAATATTCTCCTACTTAAAATATGTAAGACTTGTGCCTGTGAAGCCACAAACCATATGTCTCTACCAGTTACAAATTTCTAAGAAGCAGCTTTTTTTTGGCATTGGCGAATACCTGGGAAACACAGTTAACAGCATCAGCCCTGTCTTCATCTGCGCAGTGACAGAGATATGATTACATTTACTAACAATTTCACTAGGTTATTGTGGAACAAAATGGCTTTTAGCCATGACGTAATAATTTCCCTTGTGCCTTTAGTAACCAGAGGGTAAAGCCGTGGGGTTGGCGGCTAGATGCCTGCCTCCGGATCGGAGGGCGTACCTCCTGACGGAACCAGATTTTTTTCCTTAAAAATGGCATTGACTCCCAGGTCGACCAAGCTTTGAGTGGGTACCATGTGCAGTCCTAGGAAGTAAAGGTGGCCGGCGTGATGCTGACTACATCACCCACCAAGTGCCAATTGGTCTAAAAAAATATAGGCCTAGCCCTATATTTACAATACTCCTAAAGGTGTAGAAAAGGGAGCTTTACTTTATGTTAGTAACCATGGTCAAAGGCCCTGGTATGAATTATTTTTGTAAGACCAAAGGAGAAAGGGGTTATATTTTCTGCTCCATCCATGTCTGCGATAACTGCCTTTCATTCATTCCTTTGGGGAAACAATTAACAAAAAAAAAATGAATAAAAATATTCCTTTAAAAATTGTTACCGATGTCATGAGACAACAAGATCTAGAGAAAGCTGTGAAACAGGACGAATGATAGTGTTAAACACAAGCTGCAAATGTTGGATGGGTTGCCAAAAAAGAATAAACAATGCCAGTAATCAAACTTATCAACAGCAATGAAGACAAATGTTTCTGGTTGAACATGATCCAGATGTTACTTGGCATGATCCAGATGTTACTTAGCATGACATACAAACAGACATAATATATACCTTCCAATCTCAACATTTTTTTTGCTGAAGATCTGCTTTCCTCTAACAAACTCAATGTCGACCGTGATTGGTGCTGAATATGTAATGTCTCGCAAACGGCACTGAAAACAGAAGTGTTTTAAAAAAGTAAATAAAAATGACAGGTGTAAGAGGAAGAAAGAAGTAACAAAAGCAAAAACAAATTGGCAGATAAGAAATGGTTTTACCATCTTTCGTAAATTAAGCAGTGACTATACACATGAAACAATCCATTTTAACAACACCAACTACCTAGAATGATCTCTTAACATATTGCCACAGTTCCTGCATTATGCGTCTAAACTTAAAGAACCAACCCATTCACACATCGGGCATCCTCCAACTCAACAGGACTATTATCAATCACTCTTCACCCTTCAAACTACCCTTGCTCACACCCAAAGATTATTACTTCAACAAACAAGACACCCCCCCCCCTCTCTTTTTAAGAAGACGTATGGAGACAAGTTATTATGGCACAGTACATAGTGGTACGGGAACTAACATATGCTGCTGATGACTGCCAGATGAAAAGAAATCAACCAACCAAGGCACTTGACATAGCAAGAATCAGTCTACTTCACTGGTTGCATAATTTATATCTTATTGCAAGTGAAAATAGGTCACTCATTTGTGGGTATTTCAGTGTGTCGAGCTGAGTGTGGCACAGCAATAGGGAAACAGACAAGGCAATGCCCTTGCAAAAGCTATGGTGAATGCAGAAAGGATCTGTATAAATAAGGGGGAGGCCAAACAGCAAATGACCTGGCTTCTGATACCCAGTCAGCAATACTGGACACAAAATGAACGGTCCCAGGTGATCAGGAGAGTGACCGTCTGTCTTGCTCAGTACTGATTTCCAAACCAATTAAGGACAAGGATAAACCACCAGCTCTGCTTTTATGCAGCCCCCCCCCCCATGAATGATTTACAAACCTGATGTGGTCAAGGTCCTTCGGGAGCAGGTAAACAATGTAGAGGCAGAACAATATGGGCTGGAGAGAAGGGTACAGCTGTGAGTGACTAAGGAATCTGGTTGACACTACACTCAGAGCAAAAGCAAGATGGACATATACTCAAACTGATAATGGCACCATCATAATTGAACACTTCTTCGGCTGCTGAAGATGAAGATGAGCGTTTATAGCAATGTGTCGAGTGTTCTTAGCTCAACACTATATTGCTGCACATGTTACAGATGGCAAAACCCTCCTGCTAAAACAGCTGCTGGGAGACTTCCAGGCCATAAACCGAGGGTTTCTTAGCAAAAGAGAAATTGGCAAGAGGACAAAAATGGCTGTTTACCGCTCTACCTATGTACCAGTCCTGACCTATGGGTGTGAGTCATGGGCAATGACAACAGCTCACAGAAGCCAGCTGCAGGCCTCGGAAATGAGATACCTGAGAAAGGTGGTCCAAGTGACAAGAAGGGACAAAGTCCGCAATCAGACAATACGTCAAGATCTTGATACCCAGCCCTTACTAACCTGAGTAGATCAGTCACAGTTACGATGGTTTGGACATGTATGCAGAATGGGAGAAAATCGGCCACCGTGGCAAGCATGGGAGGCTAAGAACCAGGGAACCAGACCTCCGGGATGACCCAGGATGCGCTGGGAAGACAACATCCGACAGTCCCAAACTGACAGAGGACTGGAATAGAACAAAGCCAGAAAGAAAACTGCTGATAGAGACGTCTGGTGATCTCTCTGGCAAACCTCTACACCCCAAGGTAGAAGAGGAGCGACTAAGTAAGTAAGTAAAAGCCTCCTGCAATGTCAACTTCTCCATTTATGCCATGTCTTTTTTCAATCTATAGCATGCCAATGATCATGAAGAATGTTAGTGCCATACATTAAATGTTACTATCTTGTTACAGACTACGAACCTCATGTGGAGAAACTGTCTGAGCAATACCAAGGCTTTCTTGTACACTGGGCATGCCAACATAAATGTTCAGGTACCTAATAAATATATAACATCAATAAGAATATAACATTTTGTAAAATTCCCTAAAAAATAACATTTGCAAACTACTATAGAACTGCAACAACATAATTATTACAAATCTGAAATTGACTGGACACGTATGTATACACAAATATTTACATTGGATATACTGCTAAAGTGACAGTCATAGCTGTCAATGTAAGATTACAATGGCACTTCAAAAGTAAACTAATGCAACATTAGTAAATTAGCTTTATAATCTTATAAAGGGACACAACTCGCTAACATATTAATCTAGAAAAAATTACAGCAGTGAAAATGAAATTTATTTCAGCACTTACTTCAGATAAAAATTGGGATCAGCATCACTTAAAATTTTGTCATTTGCTTTCATAATTTTCTTAATCTGAAAAAGAAAAGCCTTAGGTCAACAAAATGCACATGTCAACACTAATAAACAAAATTTCTGTGTATATAGCTGTACACTATTATAGTGTCATCCCCATGTGGGAAGAATTTTTTAGTTATTTTGAACCCCCACCCTGGCTGTTGCCGGGGGCCCTAAATACAGCCTAACGGCTGATCAGGGTTTTCGGGACCACTCCACGGGTGATCCTCATCTGCGCTGTGGCCCTTTATGTCACCGGGTGTTTATCGCTTGTGTGTTGTCCTAGTGGGGTACAACTTACCTAAATATATATATATATATATATATATATATATATATATATATATATATATATATATATATATATATATATATATATATATATATATATATATATTATATATGTATATGTATATGGAAAAGCATTTCACCCTAATAATTTGGCTGTGTCTAAAATCTTCCATCATCACCTTAATATTCTTCACTCGGATCCTGACACCTGTATGATAGACATTAATTCCTTTTGGTACTTCCAAATGCCCCCGTACAAGATGTAAAACATGTCCATTTGTGATCCAAACCCCTTCGGCCTGCTTTCTGGAGGGTATATTTTACATTAGAGAAAGACTCAATTGCAAATTCTGTAACCTAATTTATGCCATCATCTGCAAAAGATGTAAAAAGGCATATATTGGGGAAACTGGTAGGAAGCTAGCAGATTGCGTCAGTGAACATCTTGCTGACATCCGCAATAAGGCTCTCAAACTGTCTCCATTAATTTTTAACAGTTCTGACCACCAAGGTGATAACAATATCTCAGTCACTGCTATTAATCTTGCTCCAGGGATCAAACCAGCCGCTACTCATAAGAAAATTGTTTCATTCAGAGTTTTGGTGTTCTTAGCCCTGGAGGGATCATATTCAACAGCTTTATTTAATTTTAATTAATTTGCTTACTTGTTCATTTATTTAACTTATTCATATTTCTCAACCTCTTTTCACATATGCCTTATTTATTTTGTTTTGTAATACAGCTCTTCATATTCATATTTTCCCCACGTCTAGGTTTCATGTTGCCGTAGGTTTTTTATTAACTCCTTTGTCTTGATTGTTGAGTTTTCCAGTCACAGTTTGTGGTGTATTTAGTATTCCGTTGATAAAGACTTTGATCGAAACGTTTGGTTGTGTTCGTCTGCCTCTTTTCCATTCCTTTTGTTAAGCCCTCTAGTTAATTTTTGTGTTATATTCAATTCAGCATTTCTTGCAATCAGCTTGACTGCAGTGACACCCTATTTACGTCATCACTTATACATATAGGGCTCACTGTCTAGTCCATTATTCAATTTTGTTGTGCACAACCACATCAATGTCAATGATGGAATCTAATTTACTGCCTTTGGCTACTCCCAAAAAAAGCCTTTTGCAGGGTTTCTTGGAAGTCTCCCTCATCCAATTGTATAGTATAGTGTCATCTTCTTGGTCTTATAACTGATGACACCAGCAGTTGTCCAGAAATTTCACTTATTTTATTGAATTTATCCAGTTTACAGTTTATCAATTTCTTCAAGTATTTGTTTTTTGAATGCATTTAACTATCTTTCCATGTCTTTAGTGATTCTCCAAATTTCAATGGCGTATGTTAAGACTGTTAAAAGTTTGAAATCAAAATACATAGCTTGGTTTTATACCTATATAATTTGGAGCTCTATTTTTTGTTCAGACTTTTAAAAGCTGCTGTTGCCTTGCCAATGCAGATAATTTTTTTTTTTTTATAGTGCCTAGATTTAAAGTACACAAAATTATATGTTAGCTGATATGGAACAAATGTTAGTCAGAGAGCCCTGTCTTATAACTTATCAAAGTCCCTAATATCTAACAGCAAAAGTCCTACTAACAGGGTTCATAGCCAAATTTACCAGTCAAGGTATCCTTAGTTTTTTTTTTTTTTTTAAGTTTGTCTCAGAGTAATACTGAAACAAGGTCTTTTTAGTAACTAAGTGGCAGACAGGTTCAAGTGTCTATTACCACTGGCCCCACTCACCAGACTGTTCAGACTTAAAAGACGAAGCCATGCTGGATGCATGCCTTTGCCCTACATATGAAGCAAGGTTAAAGGTGTCTATAAAGTGCTGAAGAAAAACAGAATCTATTTGTGTGGTCATTGAAGTCCCAGATTTGCGTGCTGCAGATCACCGGAGGGCCCAGCCTGTGATGAATGGAAAGCTCAACATATGGATGTGAGGTTAAGCAGTCAAGTGCAGGACATGACAATCCCTTGGGTCAGCCAAGGATCAGAGCATCATGTGTTGGCTCCGTATTTATTGAAACCTTCTTGGACAGCAAGGAATGCCTTGATATGCCCCTGCCTTCCCTTGAAGGCTGACCAGTCTACATGCGGATGCCCCGGATAGGCTCTTCAGAGGCAACCTGTAGATAAGGCAACAAAGAGAACACCACACAAATAAGGATACGCCATGTCCCTTGAAACTATCCGGGAAGTTAAACCTGGTCAATAAATGCTTGACGAAGTTGGGTGCATAGGTCAAAAGGTGCAAATATCACAGCTCTCCTGTAAACAGGTACAACGCACACGTCACTACGAGTAAATGAAAAGAAGAGAAAATGTGCCACTGTATAACTATGTGTTAACTTTATTTTCAAACAGTATATAACTTACAATGACATTGTTTCAGAAATGCATTCTGGCGACCCACATCTGAACATTAATGCCACACACACAAAAATTAGCTAAAGCAATAGAGGTGAGTGGGTGGATAGGAAAGAAGAAAACAGAATCTTACCTCAGTATTGATGAAATAGTTGAAAGAGTCTATGTGCTGTTTCACAAGTCCTTTAGTTTTCAGAAAAGCTGGTAGAAGCCTCCATTTCTCCTGTAAATAATTATTTAAAAAAAAAAAAAAAGGTAAATATTTAGCAAACGGTAAAGTCCTTTACTGTATGAAAATTCCGAAATGATGATTATTAGAAAGAAAAGAACGATTAATATGCCAGAGGATTTGTGAGTGAGAAACATTTGAGCCTAATAAGATGACTGATGGTGGTACATTGTCCTGGTGTACCTTAACACCGTGACAGCGACGTTGAGGGTCAACAAAGGATATATAGTGACAAAACTGAAGTGAGATACCACCATCTAAAATGCCAAGAAAATATCTTTGTCTAGTGCTGAGTCTCAGCAGTTCAGAAGTTCTTTGACTCTACAGACCTTTGAACCATGGTCTGTCATACAGTAGGAAGTTCACCAAATGAGTAATAGACAATATCACCCAGGCATTAGGGGTGGGCTGAGAGAGACACACACACACAGAGAGAGAGAGAGAGAGAGAGAGAGAGAGAGAGAGAGAGAGAGAGAGAGAGAGAAGCATTTCTATATTGTTGTAAAAGGATGAATTACAAAAGATGATTTTTAATAATTCTAAGTGATTGAAAACTATATCCAATATAGAGCAAGGTGCCAGGGAGCTTCTGACGGTGGCAGAGATCATCGTAATCTCACTGGACAGCCACCGCCTGCCTCAGCTGGACAGCCACAGCTTGCCTCAGCTGGACAGCCACCAGTCAGTAAGGTACTGTCTCGCCATGGTCTGTTTGCCTTGCTGGGTAAACAGGACTACGTCTATGTGGAGAACCTGACATATGGACCATAACCCTTGTACTCACACAAAGAAAGCCAAAACATTGGAATCGCAGCTCTGGAGCTGGGTAAACAGAATACAAGGAATATAATATGAGGTGTTCTAGATCTGCAAAGACTAACTGTCACACTTTGCAAGAGGCCAAACACAGCAAGCTATAGCCACTACAGTCAGATGCCTGAAAGAAAAACTAGCTTCCACATAAAACAGAATCAACGTATTTACTTTAAATGAACTGTGTGGCACAGACTGTCACTCTTGTACTGGACCTTACAGTCATATTCATAAGATGACAATTTTCCCAAAACCACCGGCACAACTCCATTTTTTTTCTAGGGCCTGAAAGTTGCCTATAGCAATCATGACTTAACAGCTGGCCGCCAGCCTGGTGTCAAATGGTTCAGCAGTTAGATAAGGGTACAGTATTGATGTGATGGCAGTTTCATTTGTATGATGTGCATGTATTATTATTATTAAAATATTTCATAAATAATATAGCAGTCTGGTCTTTCTGTCACGAATATGAACACAGTGATATGTGTGTGTGTATGTATGCATGTATTTATGTATGTGTATATATATATATATCAAGGTCTTTTTAGTATATACACACACCCACACATATCACTGCCGATAGTGTTATAATTGCGCTATGAGGAGGCATGAGACTCACAGCCTATGGCGATGGCGAGTGTGACTAGAAAAGAGTCAAGAAAAGTCTTCCACAATGATGGCATGGGATTTCAGGACCATTTTTGTCAACATTTGAGTCATTTATGTTTAAACCGTTTCTTTTCAGACGCTCAGCTCTTATCCTTTCTGCAATCTTTTCTTCCTTCAGTCTCATTCCCTTCCTGATATGCCCTTTCCACACAACACGGTACATGGCATTTTGTTCTCATGAGTCCGCCTTAATACCTGTATCATTCATGCCACGCTTATACATCTTTATAGCGTAGTAGAGGTCGGCCTCAACATCTTCTTCCTGTCTTTAATTTACCATTAAATAAGGATGTCCTTAGGGACACTGCCATCCTCCATTCTCCAGGTGTGACCCAGCCGCCTGAGCCTTTGTAGACTGAGCATGGGAAAGACTTGTAATACCTGATCTTTCCAGTACCTCAGTGTTTGTGATTTTGTCTTGCCACTTAATGCCAAATAAATATTCTTCTTAGGCATCACGTGTGAAATGTATTAAGCCGTCTCTCCTGATGCAAATAGGTTGACCAAGTTTCACTGCCATAAAGCAGAGTGCTGAGAACACAAGCCTGATAGACAAGGACAAGGGTTTTTGTAGATGTGAGCTTTCTGTTCTCCCAAACTCTTTGTCAGTCTTCTCTGTTCTCCCAAACTCTTTGTCAATCTTCAATCTGCTCACTGTTTGGATATTCTGATGTTGATTTCTTGGTCCAGTGATAGTTTACTATTCACTGTGGAACCCAGATAGGTAATATGGTCTACTGTCTTAAGCTCTGTATGTATATATATTATATAGGCTATCTTTCGAATAATGGTCCCATACGAACTGCGCAGGCAGTTAACCCAAACAGAGCCTCACAACACAGACAGTTAACCCAAACAAAGCCTCACACATATGTAAAAGTCGCATTTCTTTTGCGGCGATTCAACCGTGTCAAAAGTAGTATTAACTGCTACATTTTCACGGAGCGCAACGGATTTTTTTGCGGCGATTAGATGGCGGCAAAACAAGGATTAACTGCATACGAAAAAAATTACCGACACGAGACAATACTCCCGATAGCGCTATCCTACGGCAGGGCCTGAGTTTTATGTAAGTTGCCGATCGCTTTTCGCCGACTATAGTGCCACCTCCAAGGGTATCCATGCGCCGCTATGTGCGGCGTGGAGGGGGCTAAACTAGATGGCTGGGACTCTTCTTCTTCTTCTTCAGCGATCTCTGGTCATGCGCATAATCCACTGTGGGTCATAAACTGGGATGTCTTTTCAAGGTCTCTTAGGTTTCCCCAAAGCTTAGTTGTCAGTTCTACTGGGTGTTGCCATATGTCGCTCCGCAGCTCCGCCAGGAGAGGACAGTCTTGCAGGACATGTTCTGGAGTCTGTTCAGCACGAAGACACTGGCAGAGATCTGTTTGGCTCATACCTAATTTATATGAGTGTTTATTGAGTCTGCAGTGTCCAGTGCGTAAGCGAAAAACTGACTTGGTCTGTTCTGTTCAAGTGTCTCAGAAAATCTTTTCCGTAGTCATAACCAGTGTTGTTTTTCCAATCTGTTTCTGGGCTGGGACTCACGACCAGCAGCTACCGCAGCTTCCTCCAAAGTATTTGCTCGTGAGTCCCAGCCATCTAGTTTAGCCCCCTCCGCGTGTAGCGGCGCAGGGGATACTCTTGGATGTAGCAATATAGTAGCAGGACAACACCCAATACCTACTTATTTCGTCGGAACTGCCATCGTGGTCGCAGTCGCGACGGTCAAGGGGTGGTCGGAATAGTGTAGCTCCATAGCGGCTGGTGGTTTGAAGTTGTCCTGAGGCGACTGCTGGTTTGACGTTGGCTCGAGGCGACTGCTGATTTGACGTTGACTCGAGGCCATATGCGCTTACATTACAACGCGCAGTATTGATTATGTCCTGCCCGGAACAAGACTTGCGGACAAGTCGCGTCCTGTTGACATCGCGGACAGGCAGAAACAACAGATATTCGGGCGCTATTTGCAACGTCTGTGTCACAATTTTCACGTATAGAGGATGTCAATATCGGTAAGTAGTAGAATTCCCCAGTTTTTCTGATACTTTTCGTTCCTAATATTTCTCAAGTTACAGCTTTCAAATCTTTGTAGTGTAGGACGTAACGAGGCTCTGTTTGGGTTAACCTTTTTGCGTAGTTCGTATGGGACCGTTATTCGAAAGATAGCCTATTATATATATAATTATATATGTGTGTGTGTGTGTATATATATATATATATGTATATATATATATATATGTATTTAATGTACGTGTGTATCATGAATATATTATATTTATGTATGTACGTATGTATTAGCGACTATGGTGTTCGGAAATTTGCGGTCTTTTGGCAATTTCCGTTACCATGGAAACCGTTCGAAACTTGTTTGGGAAATGTCGGCTGGGGTTTCGGGATGGGTCCTAATCTCTCATGAAATTTTGCGATTGGTGTGATTTTCACCAGCTATAAATAGCTGATAACGGCGGAAACGAACCCAATTAACAGCGCATGTCTACGACAGCCGGACGTCCTCTGTTTTTCTGTTACATCAGTTTGATTGAAAATAGCGGTAAGTATTCAAGGTTGGCTTAAGGCTTTAACTGTTACTATACATGGTAATGCTAGTATAAAATAATTGAATTCTCCGTCCAATTTTACATTTGTGTATAAAATTTCTTTCTTATCAGTGGCTAGTTAGATTTACAGTGACATTTTTCAGGCAATCGCTTTTATGTGGCTGTGTCCAATGAAAACAAAGCCAAAACGAAAGTGCGCAGTTTGGTTGCGCAGAGAAAACTTCTTGTTTCTGTGACGCAAGTTTTCAACAGCTGTTTTTTCTCATCTCCACAAAAAACCTACACATCTCATCTCAGAAATGACATACACGACTAAATGGGGTACCGTTGGAAAGAGATTGTTTACAGCTATCTAACTGTGCTGGTTTTATTGGTGTAGCAGGCATTTTAAAAATTTGACTAAAGTATCTATATGATGTATCATCATGTATGAATTTATATGTATGTACGTATGTATGAATATATAGTGACTCACCTCGACTGTTTTGATGGGGGCAGCCAGCTTTTCTTTATCCATACGCATAATGTTTTCGATGGACTCCATGACTGAGACGACACTTACAACCCGTATTTACAATGCGTCGGTGACACTTTTTGTGCAGGCCATGTGGAAAACAAAACATAAACTAAGCTTAGCGGAAGTGTACTGGGAAATCTCTTGTGATGGAAAATTAAAACAGTGAAATCGAAAGTAGCAAGTTTGTACACCGCCTTCTTAAAATAAAAAAATCAGATTGCTAATGTGTACACAATTTGTAGTTACGAAACGAAACATTTACCACGTTTATATAAGGATATATTTAAAAAAAAACAGATTTATCCCAAAGGCGTCATATACAAACCCAGATCGAGGGGGGGGGGTCTCAGTATTAGTAGCCCTGGGTGGTGGTACAACTTGTACATGTATTATGTCCGCCCACCGCCTTCTCCATAAATAGAGTCGGGCGTGTGTCCGCCTAACACACACTCGCCCGGTGTGGCACTCATTGTGTGTTGGCACTTTTCTTTGACAGAAAACAATAGAAACGGGTAAAAAATATCTAGATTTGCGCGGGTGTGGGGGGGGGGGCATCTAGAAATAACCTCCAAATGAAACAGTCACAAATTACATAGCTATTGATATGACTTACTCTATAGCATCATATCCTTATCTTCACCGATGTCTATAAACTTAACTTGGATGATAACGTTAAAGCTTTATGTCCAAAATGACTAAGGTAGCTAATAAGTTAAACAGCGTTCTCCTACTCTCTTTACCAATTGAGTGAAATAGCAAAACAGATCGTCAAGTGATTTAACTTTATCAACATGTTTAGATTCGAACAGTTAATAACTTTTTTGCATTTCCATTAGAATAGGTTGTAAAAAGAGAAGGAATACCAATTTTGTTTTCAACACTGTACATTCCATATAGTATTTCACCTGGTAAGCACTTTTCACTTTGTCTTGTTATTTTAAAGTGTATTTAAATCGAACCATTGATTCACAACTCTCTCAACAGCTGGTTGAATTGATAACCATCTAGATTTTTCGATGGTGTGGAACCATCATTTAATGCTTAATATAAGTTACTGTATTGCTGTTATCTGACAGATGATTTGAAAAGCCAGTTATATGTTTCAGCAATAAAACATTCAAAATTCCTTGGTAAACATTCAGATGAAGCATGTGATAATGCTAGCTACAAGAAATGACACACACATTATATAAGGATTAAAGATTGAATATCTTCCTTCAGTTTGGCATAAACGCCATTGTTGATACCAGTCATAGCCGAGGCATTATCGGTACTAATTGCAGCCAAATTCTTTGAGTCTAATTGTTTGCTGATCAAAGTTTTTCAGTTCCTGAACTATACTTTCTGCATCGCAATTTTCCAATTGAACTAGTCAAAGATATATAGAAACTACTTTGTCTTTACTGTTGCTGTAACATATAATACACAAACCAAACACTTTCAGTAAAGAAATGTTATTCGATTCGTCTAATAATAAACTATATTTATTTGTAGAAATATCACTGATCAAATATTTTTGGAAGTGAGAAAATAAAGTATTTCTAATAATCTTATAATATGTGTACACTTGCTGTGATGCATTTTTACGTCATCAGTAACTTTACTGTCAGAAATAGTGTTTTTAAACAAATCAATCACATGGTCACATTTCGAAATTGCACAATGACAACTTAAAAACATTGCGACAGATCCTTAAACTTTTGATAGTTCAATAATCTATGTAGTTCTGAAAACAGATGTCAGCGGTGTAATTTCTTTGAATGGAACCGCAGTTTTATGCTTTTTAGTCTCTGCATGACTCTTTTAAGTCTTGTATTTTCGCTTTAATTTCCCACTTGCAGTATTTTTAACGAGCCTTAGTCGTATCCCCAGGAACTGCCATCACCTAGTCTTTAATTTTTGTCATCCTGGAGCCACTCTTTCCGAAATCTTTGCTCATCCTGCTTTACTTTTGGCATGTTGAAAAGTTTTTCGAAGTGACATATATGAAGGTGAGCAATTATAAAAAAAAAAAAAAAAAAAGACAACGAAAAGCCCCACAAAGTCAGCATTACAGCTATAATTCACAACACAGTGAGGATCAGTTCAAACAAAGTTAGTATGAATTAAGCGCGCTCTTAATCAGTACCGGGGCTGCCAGATTGTTGAGCGTTGACCCCAGTGAGTTCAAAGTTTGAGTAATCGCAGTTACCACAGCGTACATGATCCAAAAAAAAAAAAAAAAAATGTCTAATAAATATTTCGTACAATAATTATTAAACTGACCCTGAAAGAAAAAAAAATCTATAAAATATCAAAACTCCAAATGAAAAACATACAGTTACATATATCGTCTAGACTCCTAGAGGTTTTGAGTGCATCGGGTATTACACTATTACAGTAAATCGAGTCGCGAGTTCTTGACAAAACCTAAAGTCGAGTGGCAAGTCGTTGCGGCCCGAGTACGGACCTCTGGAAATTACAAATTAAAATGGAAAATACATAGCAAGGAAGACAGAGAAAAGCGAATAATACAAGCAATGCCAGTTTCATCATCATTTCAGATCACCGAGATGATTGGCGAGATGACTGCTTTAGACAAGACACTTAAAGAAGGCAATCACTAATGGCAGTCGCCATGAATTTTCTTCAATCAGTAGCAATTGTGCCTGACAATGAGACCAGCATTGCAACAGCATGAGAAGTTGTAGAAACAAGCATGAAATGGTGTTATCGCTGACGGAAAGACACGACCGTTGGCGGTGTCGAAAGTCCATCTGTCGCCTGAACATACCAGTACGACAAGGAAGATAGCTGAAAGGGTCGCGCCTACCGAACAGACAGATCATTCTGTTTATAAACTGCTGGTCTCAAGAGATGACAAGCATTTCATTTTGCCAAGTAGAGCTGACTACGACTGTTAAATGGAGCAACTATTTACGGGATGTTTGTGCCAATACAATATTGGCCAGGTCTACTAACGTTTAAAGTTGCTGTGCTTGTCAATTCGTGCGTGAACCCAGCAGTATACATCTATAATGTTTGGCCCTTTATAGCCCCCTCCCTATCCCCCCCCCCCCCCTCAGTACCCTAGTTGGCAATTCTTGCGATTGCACATAGAGTTTACATAGCCAAAGTGTACAATTTACATTTTAAAAAAGTCACGTAGGGATTGAAAGCGGCACCTTCTATTCATAACGTGGATGTGATACCAAATACACTACACATTCACAAAACAAAATCGTCTAAAACCATGACCAGTATTGTACACCAGCCAAATACACTTCAACAAGAAGACCAGACTACAGCAGCCGCACACTTGCACCCCTTGAAATAGTGGACTGTCCAGTCAGCTGTGAATTTCCCATGGATTCCCTCTATTTGGGGTAAGTAATTAATTAGGAACCCTTTTAACTATCCCGAAACATCTAAAAGTGGGCCTAACCCAAACCCAACTACGTCCCAAGAGAAAGTGCAGCCTAGGTCCCACGACTGCACGCAGCCTAGGTCCCATGACTGCATGCAGCCTATCTACCACCCTCTAAAATATTCGACTGTCTGTTTGGCGGGAGATACTAGGGTAGAAACCTTGAGGTAATCTTCAAAAGAAGATTAGGCTCACCTATGGCTCCTTTGGCATAGAAATATTTTTTATCTAAACATTGTCCTGTATAATTCGGTCTTGCTACTGTTTAAAACCGTAAGTACTAACTAATCAAAGTACTAACTAATCATTTTCAGTAAAGTGGGTTTAAAGGGCTGTAACACTGTTGCAACAAAGAAAACTTATTTTGTGGGATTTTTTCCCCGACACCCAAAACTTGCACTGTAATCACGCCTGCAGCGTTACATTCACACGAGGAAAAAACTATCATGTTCAGAACGGGGTATAATTCCTAAATACCTACGACCATGTGCACCGGAATAGTAAGCGCATTTTCTGTTGGTGTTAGGCCTTATAAAATCTAAGTTTTTTTCTAGCCTGTGAGCACTCGTCGAATGGATGTGGTTCCGAGTGGAAACGACAGCAGTACAGCGAGACATGGGTGCGATTTTGAGGAGGAGGAGGGATTCCCCATCGTCCTGGTACAAGCAGCGTTGCCACTTCTTTGACACAAAATATCCAAAACGGTGTCAAA